>LPNX010069498.1:284916-368886 GCA_001517045.1 Pseudotsuga menziesii
TCAAGTGGACACTCAACCCATCTTGAGGATTCGGTTGAAACTCTAGCAAAAGCTAAGAATGGTGCAAATAAATAGTGTTAGAAGGAAAAGTAGTCCTTAAGAGTAGTCCTTAAGAGAAAAATGAAAAAAAGAAGAAGTTAGAAAGAAATTTTAGATATTAAAGAGAAAATAATATTAAATTTGACAGAAACCTAGTTTTAAATTTTGGAATTTTTTTTAAAAGATTAAATAAAATTTTAACAATGATGTAGAATAATAAAAAGAAAAACAATAATTAATAGTGGGATTAATTAGCCCGCATGGGTGTAGACTGACTGGAAAGTGCCGTGTAAATGAAGGAATGTTGTAAAGGAGGTCTCAAGTTCAAATCTCACCCACACTTATCCGTGCCCCATGCTTGCGGGCTGTGTGGACGCACCTAGGGTTATAGTGGAAGCTGACAGGAATGGACCCCGTGTCACGCGAGTACGCCCAGTTACCGATTCCCCCAGTACAAAAAAAAATAGTGGGATTAATTAGTTTAATAAAAAGGGGGTGAGGCAATTTAGAAAAAGAAGAAACAAATAAAAATAAATAAACTAATATAATAAATAATAAAAATAAATTTTATAAAGATTGAATAAAAGTTTAATAGTAGTGGAGAATAATATAAAGAAAGATAATAACGAGTAAAAGTTCATTTAATTAGTTTAAAAGAGTGACGTAGTTTAGAAAAAGAAGAAACCAATAATAATAATAGTTAAAATGCTAAATAGAGTAATAAAATAAAATAAATTAAAAGGTGCTCGAATTTAGGTTTTGGAAATTTAAAATTTATAAGTTTTATAAAATAAAATTATAATATTTAGAATTAAAGTGAAAGGAAAAAGATTAAAATTGGTTAGTGAATGATTTGAAAAGATAAAGAAGAAAAACATAAATGAATTGAAAATTAAAAAGAAATTAATTAGAAAGGAAGGAGAAATTCTCAAATAAAAGTGAGAACTACTAAAATTAATTTAATTATAAATTAATTTTAAAAGTGTCAAAGATAAATTTAATCTCTTTTTTTTGGTGTCTACCAAATTATGTGTTTTTGTGAAAAATTTACATTGGTTGAATCGGAAGGTCCATCCAAACTCGTTTCAAAGAACACATCGTTGACATCAATCACATTCGTCTTAAAAACTAGCTATTGTTGAACATTTGTTTAACACCAAGCACCAATTATGCTTCAATCAAACAAAAATTTTGGCCTCTACTCCTTATTACTCCTCTCAATTGGTTAGGGAAGCCTTAGATATTAAGACACATCCCCTCAAATTTTATTACAAAGATGGATATAGACTAAGCCAGTCTTAGCAACCTTTAATCCATCATCTTCGTCATTGATACTAATTTATGCCCTGATTCCCCCCCTCCTCCTTTTATTCAATAGCTTGAACTTTAGATTTTCTTTTCAATGGAGATGTGATAGATGGAGGTCAGTACCCATAGAGTGCAATAAATGACATTTTTTATGACATATGGAAGGAAGTATTGTACCACCATTTTTCCAAAGATAACCATTTCACCTACTGTGTTTGTTTATTAGATACAAAGAAGTGAAGATAGGCTTCCAAACACGTGTTCATTATCTCAGTTTGTCCATCGGATTAAGGATGATAAGATGAACTGTGAGCCTGTTGGGTACCCAAACAAGAAAATAATTCAGTATGAAATTCTCCAATGAAAATTGGATCTCTGTCACTTACAATAATCTTCGAGTTTCCATAAATGCTACAGTTATTGTACTTGCGTTAAAGGGTGAAAGAGTGCACAAAAGTGTGAATACTTGGGGAGCCTATCAACAACCACCATAATAAAATTATTCTCTTCTGACTTCGGTAGACCTGCAAAATAAAATCCATTGAGACTTCTTCCCATCACTGACAAGGTATGTCTAATGGTTGTAAAAGACTTGGGGTCTTGACTATTTCAATCTCATTTTGTTCAAAAACCAAACATTCTTCCATGAACCTTTGAACATCATATTTAAGACCTTATTAGAAAAATTCCCTATTGACCATGTGGTATGTTTTAGGAATCCTTAATACCCTCCTATAGGAGAGGTGTTTCATTCCAAAAGGATCTTTTGTTTGAGTTAGGTGTTCTTACATATATATAAGAGATCCTTATACGATAGTGAGCCATTTATCCACACATGTCACAAAGTATCTGATACATTGTGATCCTTTTGTATCTTTTGAATGAGCGTCCACACTGATAATCCATTCTTACATTCTTCCTTTGCCTCTATTATCCAATTGGGTTTTATAATAGAAATAACAGAAAGTAATGCCTCAACATCCTCATCTTTTCTTGAGAGTGCATATACCACCATATTTTGTTTCCCTTTTTTATATATGATTTCAAAGTCATATCCCAACATCTTGGTTACCCTTTTTTGTTGCTCTTCTAAAGATAGCCTATTTTCCAAGAAGTATTTAAGACTATCGTGATCTATTTTGACCTTGAAGTGCCTACATATTAGGTAAGGATGTCATTTCTTAAGTGAATTTAGTATTTCCAACATTTCCTTCTCATAAATGGATCTGTGTAAGTTATTTCCCTTAATTGACATGGGCCTTCCTTCTTGCATTAGAATAGCACCAATGCCATTTTTTGAGGCATCACATTCCACAATAAAGGTTTTAGTGAATTTGGGTGTGGTCAACATAGGGGCTTTGCACATTTCCTCTTTAAGTTTTTCAAAAGCTTGAGTGGCCTCTAGAGTCCAAGAGAATGAATCCCTCTCAATAATGTTGTTAGAGGTGTTGCTATTCTTCCATAGTTCTAAGAAAACATGTGCTAGTACCATGTGAAACCTAATAATCTTCTAAGTTTATTCAAGATTTTGGGAATCGGTCGATCCATCGTGGCTTTAATTTTGTTAGGGTTTACCTTGACACCTTCATCAGATACAAAATGACCCTAATACTGTACCTCATTTATTTAATTTTAATCCACTTTTTAATCCTTGATAATTATTTACATTGATTCCTCAATACATTTATTTCATCCCACAATTTCATTGCATAATCAATATTTACTTGCAACACAAATAAAGCAAGGGTCACTGAAAGAATAACATGCACAAGAGAGACGAAGGTTTAATCCTAAGAAACCAAAACGGGGAGAAAAACTAGCCATTTTTTTCTCAAAATAAATCAATCCAATTCAAATAAATTACCAAACATGAAATTGATCCCTAGCACAAGACTAGGTTCGCGTTCCTTTACAAGAAAATCCTTGTAAGGGTAGATAATATTCCAAGAGATATAAGAGAATAAGATAACCCCAAAATTATGCTTCTTGTGTTTGCTAGGCCTTCCTTGGAAGTGCGCACTTGTGGAGAGAAGAAAATGTGTGATGTAAATGTATCAAATGAAGTCTGAGAACACTTCTATTTATATTCTTTAGTTGACTTGTTTTTTACTCTTGATACCGACTTGTACTTTTGCCTTCTAGGGTCAAGTTACCCCTTTTACGAGGGTATTTTTCCCTTCCCAACCTTCCACTTTCTATGGGACTTCTTCAATGGATTTTCTTGAATTCTTTGTTTATTTCTTAATCATAGAAAATTTCTCCTCATTGATGTTCATCTCATCACATATTGATCACATTCTTCCATAGAGATCTAATGTTGATTTGATCATACTCTAAGTATTATTCTAAGAAGTATTGGACACTTCTTAAAGCCAATGTCAAATACAACATTAGATTAGACTTTGTTTAATACACAAGGGGTCGAAATCCCCTATAACATAGATAATTCAACTCACTTTATTATAATAGATCACTCCAATCATGAGGACTCCCACATAGAGTATTCAATGTGACCTCTAGCCTTTTGACATGCATAGTCAATCCACATGACTAGATAAAGTCCAAGCATCCCAGACTTAAGATACATAGTCAATTCACATGACTAATTAGGGATACAAATGGGCCATTCTCTACCAACCATAAGTCAAAATACCCGTGGACAATGTGGGAGAATTATCTACATAATGTTTTCCCGATGTTGGAACCATGGAGAATAACAACATCCTTTACCCAAGAAAAACATTTGGAAGGTTTTGCATATAGTTGTTGCTCCTTCCATAGTTACAGCACCATGTAAGCATGTTGAACATGTTCTTCCCAAGACTTGCTATTAATTAGTTTATCATCAAAAAATACTAACACAAATTTTCTAAGGAAGGGCTTGAAAATGGAATTCATCAAACCTTGAAATGTGGAAGGTGCATTCATAAAGGCCAAAAGGCATTACAAGAAATTTAGAATGACCTTCATGAGTTATAAATGTTTTTTTTGGGATGTTTACTTCCTTCATTCTAATTCAATGATACCCTAAACGAAGATCTAACTTTGTGAAGTAAATTGCTCCATGTAGTTCACCTAACAAGTCATCAATGACCAGAATGGAAATCCCATCTTTAATTATGATATTGTTGAGTTCTCTATCATTTAGACACATATGCCATGAGCCCTCCTTCTTGTGCAATACTACCACTAGTGCATAGTAAGCACTTTGGTTAAACCTAATTATGCTAGACTTTAACATTTCTTCAACCATACACTTAGATTTTCTCTTCTGGCCATAGGGATGTTAGGATTAATTAATAATCCCTTTACCCACATAGTCTATTTGATCATTTTTCCTAGCTTAGGAGGTCTTTTTCACTTTACTAGAGTAAGGGGGGACAAGCCCAAGATTCATCTACACTTTTGATTTTTGGTGCCAATAGTATTTTTGGTGCCATTGGTGCCAATCCGTACATTATAGGAGCCCTCTCTGAGTGCCACCAACAATTACCTTCAGTTATCTGTGGTATGTAGTCATTCATGATCAATTATGCTCTGATAACAACTCGTTAGTTCATTTCTAGTCATCCTAGTTCCAGTTTGCATGATTTAAGGGAGCGTGGTGCATTTTGTAAACCTACCTCATCAATTAACTGATTGTGAATTGAATTATTTATTCAGAGTTAAACTAGTGAGCTCCAGCTGTGATTATTTCCACATTGAGTTAGCTAACCATTTAATTTGAGTTAGTGACTTCAAATCTTATCCATGGTATTCGAATTCTCTTTATTGTATGACTATTGTATTACTGATAAGTTAATGAAGATTGATGTAATGATTATCTAATAAATACTTGTCTGATCTATGTGAAATTTATATCATGAATATGTTGTTCAGTTTGCATTGATTTGTCAATTCCACTGCATCCTTCTTTTCAGATAGCTTTCATTCATGCCTATAGATCTATGGTTCATGAAATTTAACATGGTATCAGAGCCTATGTCCAAGCCAGCATAAAACCTCACAAACCTCCATGCTTGCACCAGATCAGTTGAGTTTCCAAATAATTTATGGAATCATTTCATTGATCCCTATGGATTTTGTCTACAAAAGTCTATCCAGGTGTGATGGATTCATAAAAAGTGCTCATGTCCAGGTGGAGAGGTTTGAACGGAAAAAAAAAAAAAAAAAAAATTGAATTGAAGTTTTTTTGCAGTGATTTTTGCAGGTACCTACCTATCTCTTGAATAATTGTTGATTAGCATACCATTGAAATGGAGAATTCAGCTGCTCTATCACCCATGATACTTACACCCTTCAATTACATTGATTGGAGGGAAGATATGCAAATAGCCTTGCACAACAAAGGCATGTATAAGATGGCAATGGGAAGAGACTTCAAACCCTAGCAGTATGATGACAAATCCAAGTTTCTATAAAGGCTAGATGAAGCCTTCAAATTCATGTCCATCCACATCTCCGGGGAGTTGTTGTTCCACCTTGAGGGACTCAGAAATTTGAAGGAAGTATGGGACAAGCTCAAATCCTTGTTTGGAAAATAGGATGAGCTAAGAGGCCATATTCTAGAGAATGAGCTCATTGCACTCCATCCCAGCAATTTCGAGACAATTCAACAAATCTTATCGAAATACAAAGTCCTAGTCTTGCAATGCAAGAAATATGGGGTAGAGAGGAAGGATGAGCAGCTTGAGCTGTCAATTCTAAGCAAGATTGGCTCAGATTTTTCAATATTTGCATCTACTTTCCACTCCAGAAGAGTATCCATCCCAAATTGTAAATTTCCTTATCTAGATGTATTTGCAGAGTCATTAATTTAGGGGCAAGACAAATTGATTCATATGGGAGTGCTCAATGCCTCCAAGAATCAGGCCCTCTTAGTTGGAGACTCTGGGAATGCACAAGAAAAAGGGAAGCAAAGAGGGAAGGAGAACAAAAAATTTTATTTGAATCCCAAGGAGAGGTAGAACCCTTCTGATGGAGCCTTAGGTTCCAAGAAGGACCAAAACAAGAAATTTGATAAAGCTAAATGCTCCTACTGTATGAGAGGATTTCATCTAGAGAGTTAGTGCATGAATAAGACCATTGACCAGTTTTCAAAACTCCTTGAATAGAAAACATTTCCCTTCCTCAACGTGCAAAGAATTCTAAAGTTGGAAACTAGACATAGGAACATGAGAGCCTCCATGCCTTGAAAGAAAGATTCACTCGGTCAAAGGCCCATCTGATTGATTTAGGAGAATCCAACCACATGGTTGCTTCCAAAGAATCCTTCACCTCTCTGGATATCTCAGGAGGACCTAGCATTCATATGGGGTATGATTCATAGATCCTAGCTGTTGGGATAGGTTACATTAAAATCCATCATGGAGAGTTAAAAAATGTGCTCTATGTTCCCTCTCTTGTAGCAAATTTGTTATATGTATATCCGATGTCACATACTGGCCCACCAAAGTGAGTGGTATTTGGTCCTGACTTGGTGGAGATCTCAGATATCTCAACTAGGAATATTATAATGAAGGATGTTTTCATCCATTCCTCCAAATCATATGCATTCTCACACTTTATGCCATACTCAGATACAGTACAATCTCAGTTATCACTCAAAGAAGATGAAGGTATAAATCTCCTTCATTTCCATTTGCATATATAGATTTATTGTGTATGTTTCATATTCATAGGATGAGGAAGAATATCAGCATGATATTGATATTGAGATTAATCCTTAAGAATATCTAGATCCATATCCAACATCTATTCCAACTCGGAAGCCTAAATGGGCCCAAATTACCATTAAAGTAGTTGGGTATGTTGTTGGGGATCCATATGATAGAAGAAGAACATGGACTCGGTATCAGAATGAACATGTTGAACTCTCCCATTCAAATCCACTTCTCCTAGAGAGGTGTTTCATGATGATGGGATCATATTCTCAATCATTCAAAGAGGCTTTCCATGATCCAATATGTCAAGAAACTATGGATGAGGAATTTGATTCAATACATGACAATAGAACTTGGGAGCTTGTCACCTTGCCTCTTGAGAGGAAGTTAGTCCAATGCAAATGGGGCTACAAGACTAAGCTAGCATAGTATGGAACCATAACCAAGTACAAGGCTCAGTTGGTGGCAAAAGGATACTCACAATTCCATGGGCTGGACTACAATGAGACATTCGATCCAGTAGCAATAATGGACTCCATTAGACTAGTCTTGGTAGTTGCAGCTTCAAAGAGGTGCGAGGTACATCACAAGGATCTAAAGAGTGCCTTCCTCCATAGTGACCTTAAATAGGAGATCTAAATGAAATAACCTGAGGGGTACATTGAAGATTCATCCTTAGTCTGCAAACTAAGGAAATCCCTCTATGGTCTCAAACAAGCCCCATGGGCATGGTATTCCAAGATGGATGTCTTTCTCATGTCACAGAAATTTGAGAGATGCATATTTGAATGCAATGTCTATATGTAGTAGAAATAGGGATCATTATTGTTGATTGTCCTATATGTGGATGACTTGCTCAATGCTAGCAGCTCTACTACTAGATTGAGAAGCATTAAGTCATCTTTGAGTAAATCATTTGCTATGATAGATCTAGGACTGTTGAGACGGTTCATTGGTCTCGAAGTAAGTCAAAATACTTTGGAAATCTTGATTTCACGGTCTATATACTCATTAGATTTGCTTAAAATATTCCACATGGAATATTGTAAAGCATCCTCGTTTCCCTTCCTATCTGGCATCAGGCTAGAAAAAGGTGGTGCTGCACCATTGGTTGACAACCCTCTTTTTAGAAAACTCATCGGGAGCCTTCTATACCTCACGGATTCAAGTCTAGATATATCCTATGTCATGAGTGTTGCTTCCATATACATGCATGATCCACATGAGCTGCACTAAAAGGCACCAAAGCGCATATTGCACTATGTGTAGGGTACTAGAGACTACGATATCCTTTATACAGTTGATGCACAATTAGATCTCATTGGCTACACTGATTTAGATTGGGATGGAGATGGGAATGATAGGAAATCTACTTCAAGTTTTGTGTTTATGATGTGTTGTGGGCCAATTTGTTGGTCCAACAAGAAGCAAGTAGATCTTTCACTATCTTCAGCAGAAGTAGAGTATAGGGGGGATTTAAATGCAGTTATTCAGGAAGTTTGGTTGCATGGAATCTTGACAAAGTTTGGGATTCACACTTCAGCTTGAATAGACATCTATTGTGACAAGCACAGTACCATAAAGATATCAGTGATCTAGTTCATAATCAATGGACAAAGCATATTGAAGTAAACATGCACTACATTCGGGAACTAGTGCATGAAAAGACTATCACACTACATTACTTCCCTACAAAGCCGAAGCAGATTGCAAATATTTTTACCAAGTCCTTCACTGAAAAGATATTTATTTACCTCCGATCTCTTATTGGTGTAAAGGCTTGATTCATTGTTCTTGATTTTCTACTTATTTTGAGGAGGGGGCGGGGGAGAGTTCCCATAAGGTTTTCCCCATTTTCCTTATTTATTAAGCAGTATTTTATTTCATTTAGATTGTATGGGTGACTTTGTCCCAATTTCTAGGGCCCAAGTTATCCAAAGTTAGGATTAAGGGGGGCTATTAGGATTAATTAATCCCCCCTTTACCCATAGAGTCTATTTGTTCATTTTTCCTAACTTAGAAGGTCTTTTTAACTTTACTAGAGTAAGGGGGGACATGCCCAAGAGTCATATACACTTTTGAGTTTTTGTGCCAACAGGAGTTTTGGTGCCATCGGTGCCAATCCCTACATTATTGGAACCCTCTCTGAGTGCCACCAGCAGTTACCTTCAATTGTCTCTAGTAGGTAGTCAGTCGTGATTACTTATACTCCAATAACCACCAATTAGTTCACTGCCAGTCATCCTAGTGCCAGTTTGCATGATTTAAGGGAGTGTGGCACCTTTTTTCGACCTACCTCATAAGTTAATTGATTATGAACTGAATTATTTATCCGTAGTTAAATTAGTGATCTCCAGTTGTGATCATTTACACTTTGAGTTAGATGACCAGTCAGTTTGAGTTGGTGAATTCAAATATTATCCATAGTATTTGAATTCTCTGTATTGTATGACTATTGTATTACTGATAAGTTAATGAATGTTGATGTAATGATTATCTGAGTAATACTTGTCCGATTTATGTGAAATTATTGTCATGAATCCATTGTTCATTTTACATTGATTTGCCAATTCCATTGCATCTTTATTTTCAGATAGCTTTCATTCATGCTTGTAGATCTATGGTTCATGAAATATAAAAAGGGGTATTTGTAAGGTTTGATGTTAGGTGGAACACTTCCTTGAATCAAGTGAATAGAATGATTGTGATCTTAATTTGGTGGAATACCTTCTGGAATATCTTCAAATAATTTGGAATGCTTATCAATAACCATTTAGATATCTAGGGTACTAGGAGGGTTAGGTGTTTGAACCTCTAGTGAGCATAATTGTGCAATTACACCCTAATGTCCTTTTTTCAACAATTTTGTCTTTCCATTAGATCTTATCACTCTACTTGGTTTCCCTATGATACCTCTTAATTCAAATTATTTTCCTTCCAAAACAAAAATCATGAAAAGTTCTTGAAATTTAAAAGTCGTTCTCCCTAATGATTGTAATCATTAAACCCATAAGATGACATCAGCACCACCCAATAGGATAACAATCATTGGACTATTCAATACATATTTCCCCATAGTAATATTGATATTATGGCATTATGGCGTTCTCCTAAGAAATTGATAGTGGTACAATGAATGAAATTATGAGTACTACCAAATCAATCAACACTGCTACGTTTTTCTTTTTGATAAATTCTTCGATCTTGAGAGTTTGGGAAGTGTTAATTCCATCCAATGCATGACACAATATGGTGGGAGTAATATCTTTAGGATTGATCTTTTATATTTCTTCAACTTTAGATGGTTCTTGTTCTTTTTATTCTTCATGTTCATAAGTTATGTAAAACAATTTCTTCTCACCACACTTATGTCCCTTCCTATACTTGTTGTCACAATTAAAGCGTAGACATTTTTCTCTTGTTTCATCCATTTGTTAAGGTGTCAACCTTATAGGTTGAGTTACTCGATTAGATGAATGTGCATTATTCTATTTATAGGTGTTGTAGGTAGTCCTTTTAGTATCCATTTCCATGTTTTTACTTTCAACCTTCCTTGCAAACATGAAAACCTTCTCTAAGGATGTTTGTTTGAAGAGACATGCCTCACGTTGAATGTTATCCTTCAAAGTTCCCATAAAAAATCCAACAAATTATCTTCTGGAATATTCTTCACTCAATTCTTAACTTATGAAATTGCTTGATGTGCTCTACAATTGAACCATTTTGCTTGAGATTTATCAACTAGATAGATAAAGAATGTGTCTCTCTGAATATCCCCATAATGTGTAATCAATTCCTATGTGAATATAGACTAAGAGATAATAGATTTCATTTTACAGTCACAAAGCCATTGGTACCATACAAATTGATCAGGCTCTAAATACAAAGATGCAATAGTTACCTTTGGCAAAGTCAACACTTGTTGTAGATCAAAAAATTGCTCCATATGGAATATCCATGTTATTGGATAATTTCCAGCAAAATTTATTTTGTCAATATTGGGAATGAAATAATTCCTTGGCCCTAAGTTGAACCCATGTTAATGTAGTGGATCATCAAACTTCAGGGATTCGAACCTCTTATTCTCTAACTATTTTGTAATTCTCTCAATATGTGACTAGATTAAGTCCATATTTTCCTCTATATCCTCTTCTTTAGTGGGCGAATGCGGAAGAAATTTATGTTATATCATTCATCAATTCCTTCAAATCATGGAGATTTTATTTACTAGCCATCTCATTAGTGATCTAGATCCTATTTCTAGCCATCGACTTGAGATCATCTTTGCTAGCCATCACCTTAAGACTCTGCTTGTTAGCCATCCCATTGAGGTCCTCTTTACTGGACACCTTTTCTATATTTATTTTCAATTCCTTCTCTATATCACTTTTATGGTTTATCAATTTAGTATATGTCATTGTCCTTCCACACCATTCATCAAAATTTTCACTCAACTTGGTCAAGTCGTGCTCAATTCTTTATTTTCTTCATAACTTATGGTTGAAACTTTAGGAGGTTTGCTAGGTGTAATATTTTTTTACGCACCCTTTTCCATTTGATCCTAATGATGTTTCCTATAATTTTTCTCTATTTACTCTTTATCATTCCTTTTGAATCACCCAAAATAGATATTCCAATCAAAAGATATGCAAATTTTAAAATAACATACCTTTCAAAACCCTGATTTGAAGATTGTTTGTTAGCTGACCTTGCAACTAAGGTAACTCTGAAATTACGATCCCATTGATTATGAATTGTTTCCTGTAGTATTCTGAGATTTCTTCTCTGCAATGCCATAGTTCTGACCTAATTCTAATGTTCCAATAAAACTTTATGGTAATTTTCCAAAAACTTGTTATTTTTTTCCTTTTAGAAGAGAGAAAGTGTATGGCCTTCCACATGTCCAATTTTTAGGATGTGATTCTAAAATTGCCAACATAGATACTTTGTTTTGCCTTCTTTCCAATGCAACTAGTCTGACTCAATTTGGATCTTGCATGCTTTAGATATAACAGTTTTCCCTATAATACCTACTTGAGACTAGCTTTTGGGTTAGTCAAAAATCCTAACTTCCTGGTGGTATAATTCTGAACCTTTAATGCATTAGGATCTGAAACTTGAAACCAAGATAGCTTAAGATTTATTTTGTCTACCTTATGAGTTTCACCATCCAAAATGTCCTAGAAAAAAAATTGTAGCGAAAATGTTAAGATGAATCGTTTTGGAAGCGTCCAAGCTTTGATACCAAATGTTATGCAAAAAATTCTGCAAAAGAGCATAAATAAACAATAAATAGTAGTCCACACATTGATAATGAAGAAAATAGATGAATAGAAAGCCTCTTCTAGGGGGAAACCTCCTTATACAATGTACTAAGTGCAAGACAAGACAAGACAAGATAAGACGATTCAAATGAAAAAGTATGTTTGATATATATAGGAGACAAAGAGGTACAACTACCACTAATGGACTCAAGTTGACATCAATAATATAACAATATTAATATAAAGTGCCCAATTTAGGGGGGAATGGGCCACAATTTAGGGGTAAACAGAAGGGATTTGTTGTTTAAAGAATTATAATCAAAGCTTGGTTTCACAAATCAAGAAGTTGAAGAATGAGAATAAATCACAAGAAGAATGGATATAACAAGTTATCAATAAAGAATCAATTTTCAATAAAGAAACATTCATTGAACTAGTTGAAATAGAAAAGCTTTCAGTTAAAAATATCCATACCTAAAAGGAAGAAACAAACACAAATCTAGTTCAATCATCAAAAACATCAGAAATGACAAGGAATTTTTCATGTTGTGCTACAAAAAAATGAATTAGGGTGGTTTAATCCTTTTACCTTTCATCAATTTTATTCCAAAGTGGAGTCTTTTCCATTGCTACTTACTCTAAAATGGGTGATGCCTATGCCTTTGTTCTACACTTAGAAGAACATATCATCATGTGTTGTCAAGTGTCACTTCCACTAGCACAAAAAATCATGAGAAAACGTTGTGATCTAAAACAAGGGATAACTTCTCAATAATTATGCTTTGAGGACAAAGCATTTTTAAAGGGAAGGAAATGNTTTACCCGTGTCCCATGCGTGCGGGTTGTGTGGGGCATATAGGGGTATAGTGGTAGCAGGATTGGATCCCTAGACCCTATTTCACGTGAGTACCAACCCAGTCTCCAGTTGTCGATTACCCTAGCAAAAAAAAACAATAAATAATAGTTAACTAAGGAACACATCCCTTCATGAACAATTGCTCTAAGTGCCCTTAGGATTTGTATTTATATGACACTATCATTGTATCTTCAATCATCTCTTATTTCATTATTCAAATGTATTCCTATATGGATTCTTTTATACTTGCATATTTATTTTGGATCTTTATTTAGTGAAATATATTGGTTCTCCACATGGTCTTCCTTAACAAACTATGTCTTACCAACTACCTTAGCAAGGATATTGATCTTAGCATCCAAATTTTTGAGCTATACCTGAATTTCATCTAGTTGCAACATAATATCATTGTGAGATTGATTTCTTTCCCCAAGAACCCATCCGATCTGAGATTTCATCTACTAATATAGGTCAACTATCATATCATATTTAGTGTTCTATGAATGAGTGTTGCCCATATCGAAAACCCAAGGTTGCATTTCTTGATCTACTTCTTCATTGGATGCAAATATTTGCTACATCCTTATTACTTCCTCAGCTAATGAATCCCCCTCTAAATTATCTCAAGATTCAATCTCAAATAGGATGAGGTTGAATCAAATGCTCTTTGTGCAAACCTAAACGAAGAAGCTCTTACCCTTCCCTTATAATTACATCATCCCTTTCCCCTTCTAGGCACGATGACTAGAATGAGAATGATCAGACAACTTGTACAAAATAAACCCCTAAGCATAAAAGACCCAAAGACGGTCAAGATTGCTAGACAAAATAGTGCAAGGGGAATAAGAAGAGGTTGGTGTCCTCTGAGTACCAAAATGCTATAAATATTCACAACTCATAAAGGGAGCAAAGACCCAGAGAAAAGGGAACTTGATAGCAGACCCAGGGGAAATTCTCTATCTTTCTTAGAGAGGGATTTTGTACATCATTTGAACTCAAAATGTTTGTCGCCACCTCAAGTAACCAAATTTTCCACATGTGAATTGCTCCATTCATTTAAGCAAAGAAAACACACAACTTGTCCTACTTCTACCTTTTCTCATGATTATTTTGTCCCTCTTTCGAAAACCCACCTCTAGATGTATCAAGCTGTAAGAGGCTTCCATATCCCTCCCTCGCTTTGCCATCACTACTCTCTAATTCCATTATCA
The DNA here is from genome assembly GCA_001517045.1 of Pseudotsuga menziesii. Lineage (NCBI taxonomy): Eukaryota > Viridiplantae > Streptophyta > Pinopsida > Pinales > Pinaceae > Pseudotsuga > Pseudotsuga menziesii. The sequence continues at coordinate 299,258 of LPNX010069498.1, forward strand.
TTTCCATTAAAACTGACATTATAATCTTGTGTGCTTCTTTGCTACATGTCCCCTCAAAAATAGTGTCGTGAGTTGGATATGGTGCCTTAGTCATTCCTTTGGCCCTCTCGTTCCTCGTTGCCACCCCATTCAATTTTTTTATTTGTTATAAATTCTTGTCACTCGGGGCCAATGCATTTCAACTATTGACTATGAAATCGCAACCCAAGGGCATCTAAGCTATCAAAATCACCCAGGGATCACACTTGGCCTAGGCCACACCAACCCTTAACATGGATCGATTTTTGGGGCATGTCTTCTCGACTAAGTCATCGTAAAGGAATTGAACTCAGGTCACTTAGAAAATGAAACCCATACCTTAACCAAATGAACTAGAGAGAATGGACTATAAATTATATTACATTAAAAAATTTAAAAAATCAATTTAACTTATTTAATTAATTAATTAATAAATCTATATATTAAAATTGAAAAATATATTATTATATTTATAATATTGTATTTAAATAATAATAATAAATAATTTAAAACGGATAAATTCAATCCACTATATATTTTAAATAAATGTATTCCATTATAAATACAAACTTCTTTCACATAGTTTAAAACAAGTGAAATTAGCAACAAAGTTGTTTATACATGCCTCTTAATAATGGTTTAATGGACTTGGATCGTGAGCTCTCAGGGCGCACGCGCGAGCTTGTGGAGTAGGGTTTCACACTGCATCAACTATTGCCGCCCTAGGGGATGGGGATCCCCCTCCCCCCCCCCGCCAGCTGAGATGGACGCCTTCAAGAGGCTAGTAGCCAGCGAGGGTAAGCAGAAAGCCCCCTTCTCGGTCCCGAAATTTATAAAAAAACTTGAAGAAATACCTGAAATCGCACTGCCAGAGACAACCTCGGTGAAAATCGCCCTTGCTCTGTCAGAGAGAGGACTAGTCGGCCAGTTCATGGGGCTCTGGCCCTCGGCAAAAACCACCAACGATTGGATTCAAAGAAATTGGAAGCCGCATCTCAAGCATGGAGTCACTTTCTACCCCTTGAGCAGCGGCTACTTTCTCTTCGAATTTATAGATAAGGAGGATAAGGATCTCATTTTCAGAAATGGCCCATACTTTATGGGCACCCAGGGGCTGTATCTGAACCGGTGGACTCCGGACTTTGATCCCACAGTGGATTTTCCCAAGGAGGTACCGGTATGGGTCAGGCTACCCAATCTGCCGGTCCACTGCTAGAACTATGAAGCCTTGCAAATGATAGGAAATGGAATAGGGAAGTTCATAGATAAGGCAGACAACAAGTCCATCTACAACTGTGCTAGGATATGCGTAGAATTTGACCTTGAGGCAGGGCTCCCGGAGGCAGTGAAGCTAAAGGTTGGCACCTGGACAAATTACCAGAAAGTGGACTATGAACACCTCCCATTTAAGTGTATATCTTGCCAAGAACATGGGCACTTTCAGAGGAACTGCCCAAAGATCCAAACCCCAGAGAAGGAAGAAGCTGAAGGATGGCAGAAGGTAAAGAAAAGCAAAGCAGCCCCAAAAGCCAAGGACACCAGATCTGGTCAGGTGAAAGATCAGCCGCAAGCAAACTCAAGACCGCTGAAGGAGCCCTTGAAATAAATTGCAGCAACATCAAAGGAACCGGTGAAAGAAACCATAGAGATACCTTCCCAATCCACGCCTCCTCCAGAAAATCCGGCTAAGGACAATAGTGCCCCTCCAGCAAAAGAATCTTTGAGATCAGAGGATGACCACACCATCATAGGCTCTGATCCTGGAGCTGATTCAAATGAGGGGGCCACAGAGACCAGCAGCTCGGTGGGTACCCCTGAAAAGGCTCCAAGAGGAAGGAAATCAGAACGAAAAAAAAGGGAGGAGAAATCATACAGGGATGTCACAATAGGAGTTCATCAAACCATCCCGGACATGATGGAAACTAGATCTACAAAGAAAGGCAAGGCTTCGAAGGGAGCCACCTCCCCCCCCTCCGGTTCCTAGTGCAATTTGTCTCCTGGAACTGTAGAGGGTTGGGAAGCAATTCTAAGGAAGAAGCAGTCAAAGATCTCGTTAGAATGAGCTCCCCGGAGATACTTCTGATCCAGGAGACAAAGATGGAGGAGCCTAAGACCATTCAGGCCAGAAAAAAGTTTTGGAAAAAAGGAGACGGTAGAGTAGTCAGTGCTATAGGAGCCTCAGGAGGCCTAGCCACCTTCTGGAACTCCACCATGCTGGACCTACTAGAGGAATATAGTACCATCCATTGGCTCTTCAAAAAATTTCAGCATAGAGCCTCAGGGCATCAGATTAGTCTTTTCAACATCTATGCCCCTGTCCTTCTTTCGGAAAAAAGAGAGTGCTGGGAATTGCTGAATTCCTTTCTATCCACCAATATGCATGGCAACCTAGTTCTTGCTGGAGATATGAACGTTACTCTTGCCCTCTCGAAAAAAAAAAGGAGGCTCCCTGGTAAGAGACCCTGCTCGGGAGTGGGTTGAAGACATCATAATGGACTGGGATCTGGAGGATATTAAACCCAGCAAAGGTAAGTTCACCTGGATGAACAAAAGAGTGGGCCCTAGACACATTGCTGCCCGCCTGGATCGCTTTCTAGTCCACTCGTCCTTCGTGACCCTTGGTCTCTTCGCTAATTCTGAAATTCTCCAGGATTGTACCTCAGACCACAAACTCATTTCCCTTTCCCTGACCCGTGGAGAAAATATGGGCCCTATCCCCTTTCGCTTCAGCCCCCTCTGGGTCACCATGGATGGGTTCTTTGATCTGGTCTCGGAAATATGGCAAAAACCTATCACTGGGTCGCCTTTCTTCATTTGGGAAGAAAAGCTGAGAAGACTAAAAGCAACTCTAAAAATCTAGGCTAAGGTCCAACCCTCCCCCATCCTTGAAAGGAAAAAATCCCAACGTGATCTTGGCAAACACCAGATGCTGATGGAGGACGTCCCGGTCACCTCGGATCTAATCAATGCTGAAACCAACTTGCAAAAGGCCCTGCATACAGCGCTGAGAAGAGAAGAGCAATATTGGAGGTTAAAGGCTCGCTGTCTTTGGCTCAAAGAAGGAGATAAAAATACCTCTTTCTTCCACAAGCATGCAGAAGCCCGAAAAAATTATAATTCCATCCGAGAAATCAATTACCAGGACCAAACGCTCAACAAAATTGAAGAAATCCAGAGCACATCCCACTCTTTCTACAAAAATATTTTCTCTGAAGATCTGGAAGTTCCTACATGCCTAGATCACTACCCTCTAAATGGGATTCCCACGCTAATTACTGAGGAAGAGAACAAAAATTTAATCGCCCCTATTTCGATTGAGGAGATTATCAAATCCTTTCATGGAATGAACCCCGACAAAGCACCAGGGCCTGACGGTTTCACGGCCAGATTTTACACAGCATGTTGGGACATCATTCAGAAGGACCTAATAAAAATGGTTATGAAATCTCAGAGATGCAGCAAAATAGGAGGGAGCACCAACTCCTCCTTTCTAGAGTTAATTCCAAAAGAGAAAGGCGCCCAAAGCTTTTCCAGATTCCGCCCTATCTCGCTTTGCAACACGGGGTACAAAATCATCACAAAAGTTATTGCAAACAGACTTAAAAAAGTCCTCCCAAGGATCATTACGGATAACCAAGGGGGCTTCATACAGGATAGACAAATTCAGGACAATATCATCCTAGTCCAAGAGGCAATTCACTCAAGCTGCCAAAGGAAGGAAAAAGGTATGATAGTCAAAATGGACCTTGCCAATGCTTTTGATAAAGTTCGGTTAAGTTTTCTTTATGCTGTGATGTTTAATCTGGGCTTTCATCTCTAGTTAATCAGTTGGATTAGAGCTTGTATCTTAGGGCCCTGGATAGCCCCCTTGATAAATGGGAGACCGACAATTTTCTTCCAGGTGATTAGGGGGCTTAGGCAGGGCTGTCCCCTGTCCCCACTGCTCTACGTCATTCAAGCGGTGGTCCTTAGCTTCCAGCTGGAAAAGAGCCTTCAGCAGCGTTCCCTAATGGGGCTTTCAATCACCCCTAGAGTAAAGAGAATTAATCGCGCCCAATTTGCAGACGATACCCTCCTCTTGGGTCAGGCCAATCTCACTACGGCAAGAGCCTTCAAGAAAGAGCTGGATGTTTACACGGAAGTTTCAGGCAGTGAAATCAGTTTAAGAAAAAGCAAAATTTATGGCTGGAACTGCCCGCCCATTGAAATGACTGAAATATCAAGGACGCTGGAAATGGAAGGATCTTCCACGTGGGACTTCATCAAATACCTGGGAATCCCGCTTGTGAAAGCAGTCCCCAGAAGGAGTCTTTGGTTGCCTCTGTTGGACAAAATCAAGGCCAAATTAGTGGCTTGGGGGGCCTCTTGGTTAAATAAAGTAGGTAAAATTTTAATAAATTCAGTGCTTACCTCCCTTCCGGTTTACCAGGCCTCAATCCTTTTAGCTCCAAAAGGAATAGTGAAAGAAATTGACAAGTTACTGAGAAAATTCCTTTGGGAAGGGGGCAGGAATAATGGAAGGAAAATTCATCTTGTCAGCTGGGAAAAGGTCAAAGCCCCTAAATGGGAAGGAGGGTTGCAAATCAGAGACGTGGCCACTCAGAATCTGGCAATGGGTGGTAAGATCCTGTGGAAAATGATAAGGGGGAAAACAACATGGAGCTCCAAAACTCTAAGAATAAAATACTTCAGGGGTCACAAAGAGTGGTGTCTGGATCGCCCTCCTAGGACTAGGAAAGGCTCTCCCATTCTCTCCCTCTGTCTAAAGTCTCTGGATATGTTCACCTCCAAGCTCACTTGGATCCCGGGAAATGGCTACAAAATCAAGTTCTGGGAGGACTCCATTTTAGGGCAGAACCCTCTAAACTCCTTGGAGGGTATGGAGAACATAAAAAATTGGCTCCACTCGAACAACAAGTTCACTCTTTGGGACTTATCTCGATGGAGCCCAGCTGAATCCTGGATCAAGTGGGACTTGGGAGTTGTCCCGCAAGATCTTGAAGCTGAAGCTCGCGCCCTCATTGATGCTCTTCAAGGCCTCTCCCCCACCTCTGCTAAGATGAAGGACAAAAGAGGTTGGGGCTCCTCCTCAGGCCTTTATTCTGCTGCTGCTGGGTATGCAGCCCTAAAATCCATTCCTTGGGCTGCCTCGGACCCCTCTGCTTGGAGAAGCCTTTGGCTCCACCCCTCCCTCCCCAAAATTGACCTTTTCTGCTGGTCCCTCCTGCATAACAGCATTCTTACCTGGGACATCCTTCTAATTAGAGGCTGGGAAGGGCCCTCAAGATGTCCTCTCTGTGCCTGCCATGAAGAAAACTCGACCCATCTCTTTCTTCAGTGTTCCTTTGCTTCAGACCTATGGAATATCCTCTTTGCGCAGCTGAATATTGACCTCCCCCCTTCCATCTCCTCCTTGTTCGCCTCCTGGCCTGATTTTGCTCCTTTTTCCTTCTCCAGGATGAATCTTTTAAAGCATTGTTGGATGTGGGTGCCAAAAATCCTCTGCTGGAAAGTCTAGCTAGAGCATAACAATAGAATCTTCAGGGACTTGGCAGCTTCACCAGCCCAAGTGGCTAGCAAAGTTAAGGCGCTGATAGGAGAGTTGGTAGCCTCTAAAGTAAATCTCACCAATGAAGCTATTCCTGACAGAGAAGAGTTCAGCTGGTTCCATGACTTAGACCCTTCCCTCCTCACCAAATCCAAGAATACTACAAAGCATTACTCTTCCTGGGAAATCAGGCTCGAGGAGCAAGAATTTATCAAATGGAGAGCTTCTCTGAACAAGCATATTCTGCACGTGGATGGGGCCTCGAAAGGGAATCCCGGACCTGCTGGAAGTGGAGGAGTCCTGCTAGACTATTCAGGGAAAATTGTCTTCAATTTCGCCTGGGGGCTGGGTCAAAAAACTAATAATATCACTGAAATTCTTGCCATTTGGAAAGGCATGAACCAAGCCAGAAGCCTATCCATCAAGAAGCTGGTAATCATTGGAGATTCCCGTATCATCATTCAAGCTCTTAAGCTGAAGAAGACCCCTAATAGCATGGACTTGGCCCATTACTATCAGAAAGTCTCAATTCAGCTGAAAGAATTTGAAGAAGTTCAGTTCTATCATGTCCTTAGGAATCTCAACAAAAACGTTGATCAAGAAGCAAACATGGGGGCCTCCATGAGTAAGGGAGCTTTGCGGTTTAATGGCATTGAAAATTACATGCCCATTCCCTAATGATAGTGGAGAGATGGCTCTCAGATTCTCCCAAGACAAGAAGAAGAGTTATTCGATTTCAGCCAGTAAAGACCATACAGATTGAGGACTTCCAGAAGTAATGCGTCCAAGAGAAAGAATTTTTTATTCAGATCAAGGTTCAATTGTGGAATCATGTGCAGCCTTTTAATTGGTTGATTTTCAGTTATTCATAATCAGGCCAATTATGGGAAAGATTCCTTCCTTCAATTTATCATATTCATGTGAATTAACAGGTTTGCAAGGAGAAATTTTCTCTATTCGATGTCCTCCAACGTTATTAATGCCCAACAAGGAATGTTCTGAGGCACTCGATGAGATCCAGGCCATGAAGTTGTTGGAAAATAGAGAGTGAGTCTTTATCAGTATGTGTTCTCCCTTAGTGAACACTTTTGGCTCTGTCTATTCGATGGGCAGCCTTCAAGCCACGAGAAGGAGAGATGGAGAGGTCCAGTTCACGACCAGCAACAGCAGCAAGTTCTTCGTCCAAGCAAGCCCCTTTAAATTGAAAGGAAAATCTCTAAAATCAGAACTCTGTTCTTCCTCCTCTCTGCAGGGTGTATCGCTGCTTCTTCTAGTTGCCTTTTCTTTGTCTTTGCTAGTTTGATTTCTAGGATAGTTTAGCATTTTCCAGATCTATTGTAAAGGGATCAGTTAAGATAAATTCACCAGTATCTCTGGACTCTATGCTTACTTTGGATCAGAATTGCCGAATGTAATGCCATTGGCAGCTGATTAGCCAGAAGTTCAATATAATAGTCCTATAACCGTTTTTGTAAAAAAAAAAATGGTTTAATGTGATATTTTAAATATATTTTAATGCAGTAGTTGTGTATAAAGAAAAAGCTTGGCATGCTTGCTAATGGTGATGAACATAGAAGCCTCCATCGCACTAGCAGGCATGCATAAACATTTATCCTCTCCAATGCTACAAGAGAATGACCTTATAATAGGGAAACAAAAGGTGAAAAGACAACCTTTACATAATTAATATGAGATTTCTTGAAAATGATCTATATTTAAGTAAAAGACATTGAATATATGAGGGAGAAAGAGGGTGGAATAATAATGATCACATCTTCTCTAAAATAAAGGGATAAGAAGGTCAAAGTAAGTACACTTGCTAATTGCAAAGTAGGGCTTTACAAGTTATATAGGGATTAGATGGCACATTTCTATAGGGGTATGCACAAACAACTACATTTTTGTAAGTGCCACACCCTTTGAAAAACCACCTTCAATGTAATAAGACGTCCACTCGAGTCTCAACTTTCACACTTCTCATTGTTATGATAACATCCATAATATGAAAGACACTTTACATATTGAACAAGTAGGGGAAAAGTGAACAATATTGTATTATTGTCCTTCATGTCCTCTAAATTTAACTATCTAATACCATATTGTCAATTGAAACCAGTTTTATTAGCTAATGCCTATTGTGAATTGAAATCATTAAAAGGTTCTTTGTAAGTTGAAACCAAACCTTTTCATTAAATCAACTTACACCGTGAAAAATAGTTGAAACCATTAAAAGATTCTTTGTAAATTGAAACCAAACCTTTTCATTAAATCAACTTACACGCTGATTAAAACATTTTGCCAATTTCATAAAAATAATTGTCTTAAAATTTAAAATATTCAAATAAATATATGATAATAATTATTTTCTTACAAAATTTATATTATATTAAAAAAATATTAAATTTTATATATTTTTTCCAAGATTTTTTTTTTTCCAAGAAAAAAAAGCGTAATTTCATTCATCTTTCGAGATCAAAATTACATTCAGTAGATTCACATCTAGGTGAATTCCAGAGTCCAAAAAATGAAACCAAAATTTAGACTGCCAAGTCTTCTGTACTTAAAAACAAAAAAAGCAATATGCTTTTGCACAAGAAGCTAGAAAGATCATTACATAGTATCAATCAATCAGCCGATTATACACAGCCAGCATAAACCATCAAAAATATTCTGAACCCACTGTTGAGGCAAGATCTACCAATGAGAAAAGACCAAATCGGAAAAAAAAACAGTAAACAGCGGTCATATATATGCTGAAAGAGCATACAACTGATAACTATCAATATGCTTCAGCAAACACATTGATTGCCAAAAGCAAAGGCCACCGCCTCTGAAAAGCCGTCGCCGCCGCAAAGTTCCTGAAGGAGCAAAACGGGCCGCCACGCAAGAGGAAATCAAACAGACTCCATCACTGCCCTATAGGCAGGCAATCATCAGCAAAAACTATCAGATCATGAAGGAGCCATTCGTCCAGACGCAAGCCGCTCAACCACCAGTGAGAAAATATCAGCGAACCAAGATTCAACCAAAAATCGCTCCAAAACAGGCACCCGAGCCCAGCCACCGCGAATCTGACAAGCGATCTCCAGTGAAGAACAGCCAGAGCATATCCATGAAAACTGCGATGAAAGTGAATGAAAACCCTGGAAAGAGCAACTCGTGCCAGTGGCCGAAAAAGATGGAAGAAAACGATACAAACCCATGACACCCAGCCGTTGCAAAGCCCACCGAACCAACGTTGCAGGGTTGCTCCGGGACCAGGCACCGAAATCGACCTGCAGAAATTGCAGGGATCTTTGAATGAGCTTCACGACCACCTCCCCGACCACGCCCACGCCCAGGAGACAACGCCGCTACAACCCACAGAGAGAACCCGAAATCGAAACTTGGATCTAAAATAAAACCCCGGAGCCCCGCATAAGATTCCCAAAGGATCGAGCCGAAAACAAGATCCATCCTGGAACATAAAATCAGGCGAGGAGCCGCTCCAAGACTACAGGTCAGACCCCATACAGAAAAATCTCGAAAGACAGCGAGACAGAGAGCCATTGAACAAACAACAACCTCCATGAGCAAATAGGAGCAGGAAAGGCGGAACTGAGAGGAGGAGGGGGAGCAATCCGAAGCGATGGCTGGCTGCAAACTGCATCCGCTCAAACCCTCATTCTCCCTCCAGCGTTTGATTAAATTTTATATATTATTCTTGAGCATTTCAAATATTTTTTATAAATTCAATATGTTTAATTAAGTCGTAAGCAATTATAATTTATAGTAAAAAAAATAAAAATAAAATATTAAAATATATATTATTAAACTCTATAAAAATCAAATAACAAAAATTCATAGTACATTCTATAAAAATCCAAATAACAAAAATTAAAACACGTAAACTAAGAATCAAGTGAGAAAATATTTTTCTCCAAGAAACATAATAGTATTTAATTTAAATAATAATATTAAGTAGATGGTTTCATATTTAATATAATTAGCACACCCACATAGTTTGTGGTTGGATCACGTCGATATGGATCAAATGGTTAAGAGATAGTTATGGAATGGAAGATCGTTTGGGAAAAAAAAAATCGCCATATTATTTTAGTTAAATGGGTTTAACTGTGAGTTATCCATGCCTTGCTACATGTTATCACTGACATTCTTCATGTTATCATTTTATCAACTATCATTTATTTTTTATATTCTTTTTCTTTTTATCTCACGTTCTTCTAGTTATCTACCATGAACTTTTGGTTATTCATTCATCAGCTATGAGTTATCCATGCATTGCTACCAGTTATCCATTCATTAACTGGCTACCAATTATTTTGTATATTCCTTTTTTATAATTGTTTATTTCGAATTTTGAATGACTGTCATATAATCAATCTTGACAGTACACTTGTCTCATCCTCGTTCGTAGATGAAAAAGCATGGGCCTTAGTCCACCCCAATTCTCAAATAAAAACGTCGATAGACGTAATTAAAGATAATTGGATGGTTTAAAGGATCTCGCCACTCGTTGCCTTGGTTTTGTATGGAAGTATTCCCTCATTATTTATGGAAGCCCGGTTAAACCAAACTTCAAAGGCTCATAAATTATCGTGACATGTAAAAATCCAATTAATGGTGGCTATGATTTTCAAATCCAATTCACCAATTTCTTCTTTTAAAAATTGATCCTATTTTGGCACGACGTATTAAGGAGAATTGTAGAATGATGGAAAAAGTCGGGTTCTTATCACCTATTTGGTGGGATGTATTTATTATTTATATATTTCTATCCAACTAGTTTCCGACAATACTAAAAATATGGTTTTTTTGGTGTACCCATTATGTTTATGATATCAATTAACAGTGCATAGTATAGTAGTCAGATAACTCGCAAAGTGTTATATTAGCATTTGTCACATTCATTCAACATTAATATAAGCATGCATGTAAATAAACATGGAACTTGGTTGTGGAGGGAGCACTAATACACGAGCAAAGTTGTTAGCACTTTGAAGATTGTTATACGTTGCAAACTACTTTGGGTTGTCAGAATTGAAAATCTTTGGCGGTTCAAAGGTTATATTAAACTAGGCAAATAATAGTACTTGTTTGAGGGTCATGGAACTTGACCAGTGGTGCACTCATATTAATTTACTGAAAGGATCCTTTCTCTCCTTATGTTTTCAACACATTTATAGAGAGCATAATTACATTGCAGATGGACTTTCCAAGGAGGCTCTACATAACAAAAGTGGGTATCTTTCACTTAGGAAGTTTATTGAGGGAGATAAGGCCATGGAGGTCACTTATCATATCTTTGATTAAGCTAGTTCATAGTTATTGTGTAGCTTAATTTTGACTGATAGATGTCTCTTTGGTTTTTTGTTTCTGTATTGGTTGAAAACTTTTAAGAGATGGTAGAAAGCTATAATCTATTGTGCATAGTGATGATTGAGAACTTCTCTTTCTGGATGATTGGATATTTGACTAGATTAGAGTGAATGGTCAAGTGCTATCTCATTTTTTTTTATAGTGTATATTTTTGGATTGTAACTTGTTACCTTTGATTCTATAAATATCAAAGAACAAATCTTTTTTTTTAACATAGAATTGAATTTATGCTTTTTAAAGCATAAGTAAGAACCAACCCATATTATATAAAATAGATAGTTGATATGTCATGTTAAAAAAAAATCAATTTTAAAATGTTATAAGATTTTATTATAAAAAATAGACACATTGCCATTTTTTTTATTTCTCACAACTAAAATAAAAAATTTATAAAATTTGTAACATCAAAGTTATATATATATAATGGTTTTATAAAACTTTTAAAAATTATAAAAAATTGAAAAACATGTTTTACAAGTTGCATATTAATTAAAAGTCTATTAAGTTAACTACAAACTAATAGCTATACACTTTGCTTTTCGTAGGTATAAAAATGAAAGCGGTAAATATCAAGCCTTTCCTACATTAATAAACCAAAATGATTCCATTAAGACAAAATATCTTTTGAAAGTTATATGACCTATTTCATGTTAAAAAAGCTCCTTACTTTGACATGATACATACTAGAATTCATGAATAATATTATGAAATATAGACATAATATCTTTTGAAAGTTGTATGGCCTATTTCATGTTTAAAAACTCCTTGCTTTGACATGATACGTACTAGAATTTATGACTAACATTATGTAATATGAAAAAAGAAGTGATGAATAAAGAACAATAAATTTAAAAAAAAAAAAAAATTTGACCTAGCAAACCTTAGTCTTCGCGGTCGACCTTAGACTGTCTTTAACCGATTTCAGTATTTATCGATGATTTTCACTCTCTCCACCTTCGACATTGTCCTGATGATGGATCCTGATATGGATGTAAAACATCGACTTGGTCATTTCGATACTGTGGTTTCTCCGACAACAACATCAATAACTTACCACCACAGAAATTTAGCAACAGAAATTACATCCCTACACGGAAAGGATATCTGGCAGCAATTCCGGTCTTCTGGAGAGATTGAGAATAAAGATAAAACTGAGAGAGAGTGATTTAAACTTCTTGAAACAATGTAGGGATAAGAAACTCATTCCTGAATTCGCCACCATAAAGCACATAATGCGCAGTAGTTGGAACAAGAGAGCGTTCGATAGATCAAGTGAAGCACTGGTGAGAGCAGAAATAAAGAAGACTAGAGCTAAGTTGGATCGCTTATCCAGAAAGGCACTCACCCTGCACTTAAGTTTGGAAAATACCATATGCTTGGATCTCTGGACGGTGGCAAATGCTAGCGCGGCTCTTAAAGCAATCAACCTGGAACGTAAGGCACAAATGAGGCAAAAAAAGAAGATCATGAAACTTGAAGGCATGAGCTCCAGCAATACACCTGTAAACGATGGCATGAATGCACTCACGGGCTCAACTGCAAATGATGTTATCCTCAGCAATACACCAGCGCATAATGGAAATAGGGCAGAAGGGCTCACGAACTCACAGCGCAGATTGCATTCAACGTAGACTGCAACCAACGTTATGACACTCACACCAGCTCACGAACTCACACCAGCATCCAGCCATTTGACACTCACACCAGCGCAGATTGCATCCAATATGACAGCACACAGTGAGTTGAAGGCGAACAACATGGCAAACAATACCTTAGCAATCTACACAAATGCACTCACGGGCTCAACTGCAGATGTTGTTATTGGGAATAAGGCGCAATTGCTCACAACAACGCAGATTGGTTCCAGCGTGGATTGCATCCAACCAGCTCACGAACCCACACCAGCACTCACACCAGCGCAGGTTGCCTCCAACAATACGACAGCACTCGGTGGGATGGCGGCAAGTGACAGGTCAGTTTTTAGTGATTTGGCAGCAAAGAATTGTTTAATAAATGACAGCATTGAATCTGGTCTGAACCTTGATATTACGTTAATGCATAGAGCTTACAATACCTTAACGCATAGGGCAAATGATGGTGATAATCCTAGATCGAATTTAAACCCCAACGTGGGAAGTAATACAACTACGCAGAGTACAAATGGTGATAGGACAACATCCGGCGTGATAGAAGCAAACGATATGACAGTGTTTTGTGATCCGGCAGCTACCAAAGGTTTAACAAACAATGGCATGACAATTGAATCATGTCTTAACCCTGAAAATACTTTAATGCATAGGGCAAACAATACATTAGTGCAGAGGGCAAATTATGGTAATAATCTTATATCAAGCTTAAACCCTAGCGTGGGGAAAAATACACCTTCGCAGAATACAAATGGTGGCAAGAAAGCATATGATGGGAAGAGATTGGTGAATCTCTCCAGCCACACGCTAGATAGTGCTGAATCCACGATTCTGAAGAAAGGTCTCAATTTTGCCGTAGCCCCTAAAACCATCCCTGTCGAATCCATTATCTGCAACATTGAGGATAGCATCCAAAATTTGAACACTGTTCATCAAGAAACAATAAGACAAGAGTGTGCAGTAGTATTGAGAAAAGCCAAGCCACCCAAACGCAACATTACAAAAGAAGAAGAATGTGCCTTAAGAAACCTGAGGGCTAATGAAGACATAGTTATTCTTAAAGCGGACAAAGGTGGAGCCACTGTGATTTTGGATAGGGCAGACTACAATATTAAAATGCTTGACCACCTCACCAATAGTGGAAGCTATAGGAAACTAAGTAGCAATCCAATCTCTAGAATAACTAAAGAAGTCAAAAAAGTGATTTTGAACTCCAATTTGGATGATTATTTGAAAAAACGCCTTATCCCCACCAGAGACATCACTCCCAGGATTTATGGCCTACCCAAAATCCACAAAGAAGGGGTCCCGCTCCGTCCTATCATTAACACTATAGGATCCCCCACCTATGAGCTTGCCAAACACTTAGCCAAAGTTTTAGGTCCCTTGGTCGGCAATACTGATTCCTTCATTAAAGACTCAAGCCATTTTGTCGAACTAATAAAAAATGAGAGATTAGAACATAAGGACATGATTTTGAGTTTTGACGTGGTCTCACTCTTCACAAGGATACCATTAGATGAAGCAATCCAGGTTATCAAGGATGCCACCGACCCTCACACGGCCAAGCTTGCAGAAATCTGACTAAGATTAACCTTCTTCAGCTTCCAAGGTGAATTTTATGAGCAAACCACAAGTGTAGCTATGGGATCCCCCCTCTCACCCATTGTTGCAAACCTCTTTATGGAAAAATTTGAGAGAGAAGCCCTGGACTCCTATCCTTTGAAACCATCAAGATGGAAAAGGTACGTGGATGATACGAATGTGGTTTGGCCACATGGTGAAGATGAACTCAGGAAATTCCTAACACACCTTAACAGTATCTCCCCCAACATCAAATTCACAATGGAACTTGAGGAAAACGGGAGCATCCCATTTCTAGATGTCCTCCTTACGAGAAAAGAAGATGGCACTCTTGGACACGAGGTGTTCCGTAAAAAGACTCACACGGACAGCTACCTCCACGCAGACTCCCACCACCATCCTTCCCAAAAGATAGGTGTTCTCAATACCCTAGCAATGAGAGCCTCGAGGATCACGGATTCGGAACATATTAAAAAGGAGAAAGACCACCTCAAAGACGTCTTCACAAACATAGGTTACAAACCCAAGGTCATCACGAAGACCCTCGGCAAAACCCACAACAAGAGCCTTACGGGGTTGAAAACCTCTGACAACAAGACCTCCACCAACCCACGAGCTTACTTACCGTATATACAAGGGGTGACGGATAAGATCTCTAGAATTCTCAATAAGAACAACATCACGACCTCGTTCAAACCTCTAGAGACCATTAAGAAAAGAATGAGATCCGTTAAAGATCCAGTTGATCATACACAATTCAGAGGGGTTTATAAGATCCCTTGTTCGTGCAAGATCAGCTATATAGGTGAGACGGGAAGTTCTTTCCACACGCGGTTAAAAGAACATGGGGCGGACATTAGAAAAGAACGTATCCGTTCCTCAGCCCTGGCGGAACATGTAGCCAAAACCAAACATCACATTTTCCTAGAAGACACCATTATCCTCGCGAAAGAAGACCACTATTTTAAAAGAAAATTCAGAGAGGCCTTAGAGATTACCAAACTCCCACACAACCTAAACAGAGATGGTGGCCTCGAGGTGAGCACTAGTTGGCTTCCCTCTATTCTCAATCGGAAAGGCCACTCTATCCCTTAACCTTTTTTCTTCTACCCTTTTTCCTCTTTCAAGCCCCTCCCCTTTATTCCTCTATCTTCCTTCCTTGGCCTTGATTATTACCTCTATCCTTAAAAATTACCCAAAAATTAAAATTGAAAGATCTTTTTTAAAATCATTTTAAAACTTTAGTTTTTAAAATAGATTATAATCAACTTTTAGACCCTTTCCCTAAGTTTAGACATAGGCAATTAAATAAATTTTGTTATTAATAATAATAAATATTTTTCTTCCTAAAAGATCACTTTCATAAAAATTTGATTAAAAGTTAAGATTAAAATAAATAAGGTAAAATTATAATTAAAAATTAAAATAAAATTAAATTAAATAATAATTTCCCTAATAATAGGCAATTAAAATGAAATTAAAATTTTTTCCTTAGGTCTAGACACCTTAATAGGCATTTAAAATAAAATTTGTTATTAATAACAATATAATTTATAAGAAACCCATTCCTAGGGTATGTTTTATTATAAGTTAAAATTAAAAATAAAAAAGGGTAAGATTATAATTAAAACTAAAGATAAAAATAAATTAAATAAAAATTCCCTAATAATAGGCCTTTAAAATGAAATAATTTTTTTTTCCTTAAGTCTAGAGACATTAATAGGCATTAAAATAAAATTTGTTATCAATAATAATAAAAAAATTTGACATTTTGATATATAAAAATTTTATTAACTTTTTAAAATAATTAATTATTAAAAACTCCTAAATTTTTTTAATAATGTCTTAATGTAGCCATTGTATAAAATTTTTAATAATATAAACTTTTTCTTTTTCCAAAAAATAGGTTTAAAGAATAACTTTTCCGCACACTTTGATATTAAAAAAAAATTAAAAAAAAAATTGACCTAGCAAACCCTAGTCTCCGCGGCCGACCTTAGACTATCTCTACCCGGTTTCAGTATTTATCGATGATTCTCACTCTCTCCACCTTCGACATTGTCCTGATGATGGATCCTGATATGGATCCGAAACGTCGACTTGTTCATTTCGATACTGTGGTTTCTCCGACAACAACATCAATAACTTACCACCACAGAAATTTAGCAACAGAAACAATAAATTAGTTAAATTGAAGTTCAATTTTCAGATGTCGCCTTTGCTTCTTAATTTTTGCTCACCTACCCATAGTATTGTTTCTTTGTCGAATTTGGAGGACCTTCGAAGTAAGAATTGTCGTCTTTCAACAACACTTTACAGTGAGGAGAGCACCCTTTCTGAAACATAGCCTAAACGATTGATAGTTTCTCCCTTTTCTAACAACATGTTTTTTACACAATTTCGACGGAATTTATTAAAAAAAATTGAAGAAAATTTTAAAATCTCAAATAACAATGTTTAGACTCATAATTTGGGCATCATGTGGGTAGGTAAGAGTGTTGAATTCATTTATGCATCTAGAAGCATGATTTGAACAACACAAAATTCAGATTTATTAAACAAAAACACCAAAATCCAGTCAAATACTCATCAACCCCCACTACTTTATACACTTATAGACTTATCTATTTTCCAAAACCCCCACTACTTTATACACCTTGGGTTTTCATTATTTTGAACTCACACATGGAGGCCATAAGTGGTAAGTTTACGCTGGAATATATAAGGTACTTAGGCGAACCAAACCCAACAAAAAATAACTCAAGGCATAGTAGGTAAGTTCTAGTCAATGGATATCCCATTATCGAATCATAAGACATTCGAAATTTAATATAGATTTCCCCTTCAATCTCATCCATAGGATGCATGGCATGCCACATTGATGATATTCATATGGAAACCATGATGACATCATTCGTCAAGTGCCATCGTATGGAAACCAAGATGCCATCGAGTGTCAAGTGTCAACTCTATGAAAGGGAGTAAGTGAAACGATAGACGATTTGCACCCACTTTTCGATGATTTTTCCAACCAAAATCCAGCTGAAATGGTTGGAATTGCATAATCCAGGTGTGTAGGGGTAATTGAGAGCATTGAATATGTTTCTGCAATCAAAGTTGCAATTTGAACAATAAAAACACAATTTTAGCAAAAATCACATCTCCATATTTTCCTACATGTTCAAACCATTTTCTAACTGTCACCATCAAAGTTATGCATGGGCATATGATAGAATTGTTTGGCAAAAGTATTATATAGGGCCCAAGCTAAGCACCATGGATGCAGAGCATTGAATGTTTTACACGTGGGGAGTGAATGTTTAGACCAATCTATATAGCATTCATTACTCTGAGCCATGTGCTTAGGAGAAGTAAGGTTTTGAAGCTACATTATCACTATGTGTCATCTAAACATTCAACAATATTAATTGTTTTGTTATTATTAAATAAATCTAGCAATCTCATTTTAGGTCAAAATGTAATTACGTCGTAGGCATTTTTTTTATCTAAGGTCTTGTTTCTAGGAAAAGGTTCTCAATTGGTTCATCCTTGGTCGTCCTTTCGGCGAATTGAAAACTGCCACATATATTTTAACTTTATCCAATAAAAAGTTTTCAGATAGGGTTTAATTGAGTCTTAGTCAAGAGGTCAACAATGCACGGGTAGCCAAGGATGTGGGTGCTATGGATCCCACCACAATCACGTGGCGACAAATACTCTACATGCAGTAGAGCATTTAATGCGACGGCAGTCGCATTGTCCGTCGTTGGATCTCACTTTGGAAAGGATCCGACGGCGGACAGTGCGACCGCCGTCGCATTAAATGCTCTACTACATGTAGAGTATTTTTCGCCCAATCACGTGGCTTACTGCATGGATGGGCCAGTTGCAAGTGGTGTCATCACTCACCTTATCACCATGTGCGTTAAAATCATGAATGCGGCGAGGTCTTGGGAATTCGTTCTCCTGACTCTTCATTTTTGCAAACAGCGTATAGGAGCTATCGTTCTCTTCTTGCAGGAGGGAAGCAATTTCATCCTGTTCTGTGCATTGCTGCATGTGAGCTTATGGGAGGAACCCATGAGTTGGTTATGCATGTTGCATGTGCAATAGAGATGATTTAGACAATGAATTTGCTACATATTGATTTCCCTTGCTTGGACAATGATGATATGCATCGAAGTTAGCCCACACACCATAATTTCATCGGCGAAGGCACTACTCTTCTTGCAGGAGTTGCACTTTTCTCAATTTTCTTCGAGCACATTGCAGTCTCCACAACAAAAACTACAGGGAATGATAAGTTTTTTAAGCTGGTATTTGAATTAGGTAGAACAACTGGTTCTCAAGGGATTAATATGGGTGGGAAATTTCTTGATCTTATAAGCGAAGGGGATGCTTCTGTTGATCTAGAGACTTTGGAATGGATTCACAATCACAATACTACAGTGCTCTTAGAGTGCTTGGCCGTGTGTGGGGCAATCGTCTGGCGGAGCATCGGAGGATGAGATGGAGAGAATCCGAAGCTATGCCACTTGCGTGGGGATTCTGTTTCAGGTTGTGGATGACATACTCGATGTCACAAAATCATCAGAAGAATTGGGAAAGACTACACAAAAGGATTTGATCAGTGATAAAGCCACTTATCCCAAATTGATGGGCTTGGAAAAATCATAACAATTTAGCATTGAATTGTTACACAGAGCTAAGAGGGAATTATCTTGCTTCCACCCAGCCAAGGTCGCACCTTTGTTGGCTCTAGCATATTACATTGCATTCAAACAGAACTGAACAGAGCCTCTTAAAAGTGTTCTTGTGTTAAATTGGATTATCTGGGTTGAGTTAGCATATAAAGACAACATTTTTTATACATTTACCAGTCAATTTATAAAATGAAATCAACATCTTGTTGTAGCCCAAACGTCTGCACAAACTCCTTCATACTCTTGTCGACATCTATTGGCATATTTTTTACAGTTAGATGCATGGATGAACATTGTTTCAATCATATGAGAGTAAACATATCAACCAACTCTTATTAATTCATTTAACTTTTATTAATTGACTTTTTAAAATTAAATGGAGTTTGATTTTTTTTAATAAAAACAAAGAGCATTTAAGTTAAAATTTGACTAGCGAAAGAAGAAGAGGACCTCGGCACATTGCAAGATTTCATTGGGTTAAGAATGGGAGCCTATGAAAAACTTGGCGAGATTTTGTTAGTGAACTAAACTATTTTAAATAAAAGACAACTAAAACGTCCGTTTTTTTGGCAAAAATATGTGATAAAAATCGGTCAAATTATTACGCCTGTCAATTTTAAAACTACTCAGATCTCTCAAATTGCAAATTAAACAACCGAAATTGTGATTTAAGCACGAACTGGTGTTTTGGTTAGCTCTTATACTGCTCTCTCTCAAATTGCAAATTAAACAACCGAAATTGTGATTTAAGCACGAACTGGTCTCTCAGAATCCTATGGGTTGGGGGTGTTTTGGTTAGCTCTTATACTGCTCTCACATTTGGTAGCACATTTTTTAGAGAGACTAGCAAAAACGACTAATCTTAACACTCGGGCCAGAAACGAAAAAAATTGAAATGTAGATTTGGGTGCTAATAAAGACTTTATGGTATTTGCACCTTATTTTAATTTATACCTTTTTTTAGATAAATATTTTAATTTATTTGCACTTTGTTATTTATCTTATCTTCTCTCTATTTTGATTTAGGAGTTGCTTTCACACTTCCATAACCGTTCTTTTTATTTCTATTCGCCTAATTTTGTGGTCATTTGTTGGGCATTACTAAAATTAACTTCTTCTTTGTACAAAAATGGTCATGTTCATAGCTGTGTAAGACACAAATAATATGATCTAGGAAAATTTACAATGATATGTTTAAACAAGGGTATATTTCAATATTTTTTTCTGACATGGTTTTTTTATAGATAAAAATTCTTTTTTATACATCTAAAGACGACCAAGTCCCAAGATTCATTTTACAAGCCTTGTTCCTCGTGGGCATGTACTTTATTGGTACTAGAAGGATCCTTCTATCAATATGAATAGACAAACCCCATTAAACGGTAACATAGTGCAATAAAATATTTTGATAAAAATAATACTTTCAACATTTTTAAATGTAGGTTCCTTGATTCCAAGTCCGATACTTCAAAGAAGCATAAGAGAATAGTAAAATACTATTGCAGACCAGAAAAAACATCAGTGACTAAATCATTGTTTATAATTAATTTCTATTAGCAAGTGATTATTTGTCCAGGATTGACTAAACCCATATGAACGGGGATTGACTAAACCCATATGAACTTGAAAATGACCATACAAAAACTAAAGGAATCCAATGACACTAAAAGATGACATTCAAATTCCATAGTGTTGAGAGCAATTCAACATGGATATGTTGATTTCAACAAAAAATCATGAACCGGGATTGACTAAACCCATATGAACCGGGATTGACTAAACCCATATGAACTTGAAAATGACCATACAAAAACTAAAGGAATCCAATGACACTAAAAGATGACATTCAAAGTCCATAGTGTTGAGAGCAATTCAACATGGATATGTTGATTTAAACAAAAAATCATGAACCGGGATTGACTAAACCCATATGAACCGGGATTGACTAAACCCATATGAACTTGAAAATGACCATACAAAAACTAAAGAAATCCAATGACACTAAAAGATGACATTCAAAGTCCATAGTGTTGAGAGCAATTCAACATGGATATGTTGATTTCAACAAAAAATCATGCTTTCTCGGTTCATATGTCCACTTAAATGTACCATAACCCTTCTAAATACAACATATATAGGAACATGCATTAAACATAATAATACTAAATACTTAACAAACATGCAAAACACAACCACCCATGATTATATATAGTAATAACAAAATTTCATAAGTATACTTTTTTCCAGCTATAACATGAATGGCCACAAAATTCAAATTGGACACACTCGAAGTGCAAAAGAAACACAATGAGACTCTTTGCTTTAATAGTATACATTTGGAAGGAGAAGATAATTAATTTAATCATTTCATTATAACAACATTTCCATCAAAATGCTCACATAAATCTCAACAATTAAAGATTTTCAAATTTATTATTTTATTCTCTAATGTATTGAAGAAATATGCCCTTATAATGTCCTTTCACTATGAGAAAACAATGTCATTTTATCGTAATCTATACTATTTTTATAATGTTATAATGTCGTGCAAGTTGTAGCATACATGGTCCATATTCATGAAATTCTCTAGCTTTGTTAACAAATGGTCATTGGAAAATCGCAAGAAATCTATCATGTGCTTTTTGTAAGTTGGTTTATTATTTGTATACATTCATTCAACTTCATTCTAATCTAAGACATGCTATTGGAGTTTTGGGAACCTATGTTTGGAGTGAGTTGTAATTGTCAATATGAGGGACCTATGATCATATGGGATGCTTGCATAAAATCATTTCAGAATGAAATATTAATAGAGTCTAAGAGTTGATAGTCCCATGTAGTGAGCCTATAGATGATGTTAGATAAATAGTTTAATTTTACAAAGATATAATCATAAATTGAGATGAAATTTCTCACTGGTTCAC
The DNA here is from genome assembly GCA_001517045.1 of Pseudotsuga menziesii. Lineage (NCBI taxonomy): Eukaryota > Viridiplantae > Streptophyta > Pinopsida > Pinales > Pinaceae > Pseudotsuga > Pseudotsuga menziesii. The sequence continues at coordinate 321,060 of LPNX010069498.1, forward strand.
CACTAATTTAAGATCCAATGATCCTTTAATAGGGCATAATAAAACACACATGATAATGCAACACAAATAAAAATAACAAGGCCCTAAAGATTTAAAGCATACAAGGTTCAATTCTTGAATTTTTTGTGGTCTAATTTAGGGCAAGGCGATCATGGCATGGAGAGACATGGACAAAATATATAATTTGGTTGGGTAAAAGTCATGTATCTCGTTGGTATAGATGCACCCAAAAAATTGTATAAAATTATTATAATGCCTCATACTGCACACTACCTTTCAAAACTTGTAACGCTTGCTAGATCCCATATCCCCAACCGTCACCACACCATTATTGATCATCAACGAAAAACAAAACAAAAAATTCGAAGTGAAGATAGTAGCGAAAAACAAAGCAAAAAAAATGTAGTGGAGATAGTAGTTGCATGCATGCTTAGTGGGATTATAATTATAAGGGTCATGGATGACTTATTAAATTATGTCAAGATAGTGCCATGTAATGTAGAAATATCATGTAAGGTTCTCTAAGAAAGGGATAGACTATCATTTTGAGCTATTCTTGTATATAGCACCCCCAATAGGTCTATCATAATAGCCACTAGAAGGTATGTGGCTCAATAGAATGAAAGATCAACACAACATTTTAATTTTTCCATAAACCTTCACTTGGATTTATTTATATGTCATCATCCATTTTATTAATCATATAAACAAGAACCATTAATTCATAAATCTAGTAAGAATCCCTAAACATGTAAAAATATTAATAATTTTTTTATAGAAATTATAACTAAAATGTTGAAGATAATGATTTTAAACCAAAAAATCTTTCAAGCAAGATTAATAATTAAAAGTAACAAAAAACTTAATACAAGTAGGAAAACTAGGAATGAAAAAATTATATATTTTCTTAGTTTTAGTTTTTTTTAAGTCATTTCTCCTCTAACAATAACTTATCAACGCATTATTACACCTTTTTAGAGCAATGGCTAGTTTATCATTTTAAAGATGAATTAGACGCCGGAAACACACAGAAAAGAAACAGTCACGCAATGGCCGGTGAAAATCGACGACCACACAAACAGCCTAGCAACAGTCACGCAAACAGCCTAAAAACAGCCTAGAAACAGTCACGCTGTTTCTGTGTGTTTCTAGGCTGTTTCCGCTTTCTCTTTCTAATCACAATACAGAGACACCGTCAACAGCCTAGAAACACACAGGAAAGAAGCAAAACGAGTAAACTTTAGTGTGGATAACTAAACTCGTGTGGATTTATTAAAAAGTCCAAAAGAAGTATCGGAGACGCGTATATGAAAGAACGCAGAATTAGTTTGGAGGCGCACCACCGTATGAAAGAACGCAGAATTCGTTTGGATACTTCCTTATCTTTTCTAAATACATTTCAAGAAACCCTTATAAATTGTAGGATGCGCCAGACTGCAAATAATTAGAAAGAGAGAGCAGTGCCCAAGTTGATTTCTAACGTCATCTTCCCAGATTGCAATAGATCACCAAGGGAAAGCAGGTTATCCTACCGTATTGCAAAAGAGCCCGAAAAAAGGCGGCGTCCAACGTGATAAACCCTCAAAGCAGGGAAAGTAAATACCGAAGTTAGAACAAACAGATATTTTCGCGAGAAAACTAGGGATTGAGGTAAAGCAAAGCATAAGTATAGATATCTATATATTTAAGGGGGAAACTCAAGAATCTGTTTTATTTTCTCAATAATATTTCCCTTCCCTTCCTATTCTCCATTGGAGGAGACCACATCTTTACAGAATGGGTATATTCAATAATTGCAAGCAGTCGTGCAGTAGATTAGTTGCACTGCTCGCAGGCCTTAAGTTTAAAGTTCAGACGCTCTGTTCAACGAATATAGAAAAGGCCCAAAATGAGCAAAATCCCATATATGCTCGGTGCCTGAGTATCCTTAACAAAGGCGTTCAATTGGTGAAAATTTGTCAGAAAACCAGCCGTTTTAAAATTTCCGGGATCCTCAGCTATTCTTCAGAAATCCACCAGCTGGAAAATGATATCTGCGACATCGTTCAGTCCCAGGTGCTTTCCCAATTATCTCATGAGTTAAAGAATCTCATATCAGAGTTCAAGAGTCTTCGCCATCTGTACGAGTTGGGAGCAGTGGATGAGAGAAAGGCAAATGAAACAATCGTGCCCCAGCTCACCAATGATCCTAATGAGAATGCCATGATGCTACAACAAATGGGTTCAGATGGTATGTTTGATGGAACTTTTGATGAAGCTCCTACTTGTGCTTATAATGGCTCAGGTAAGTCTGATTTTGTAGCGGCGTTAGATAAAAGTATTTTTAATTTGAAGAGGATTCTGCTCCAGAGAGAGGTGTCTGTGATTGGGGTGCAAGGTATGGGAGGTATTGGCAAAACAACTATGGCAACGGCCCTCTGCAATGATCAAGAAATTAAAGGTAATTCGGGTTTCCATTTATTCAAACAATTTTTTATCTCGTGAAAGGAAATTAGTTTGCTCTTTACTAATTTATTGTTGTTCATATTACAGAATTTCCATCCTAAGCAATCGTTCTTTATGTATGTCAGGTGCTTTTGGAAACAATATCATTTTCATCACAGTCTCACAGTCCCCAAACTTAAAGGGGATTTTAGAGACTATGTGGGAGAAGATTGTTCGAAGGAAGAAACCTGAATTTCAGAATGTTGAAGATGCACATAGACAGTTGCAGCAGCAGCTGCTGAGGCAAGCCAGGCGAACTCTTGTGGTGTTGGATGATGTCTGGTCTATAGCGCATTTGGAAAAACTGTTATTTGAAGGGGAAGGTTATAAAACCCTTGTGACAACCCGGGATCGTTCTACCGTCCCCACAACAACCTCCACTCGACTTTATGAATTACCATTGCTGGATGATGCCAATGCTCTGTCTCTTTTCTGCTTTTGGGCTTTTGGACAGAGATCAATTCCAAGTAATGCAGATGAGCAGCTAGTCAAGCAGGTATGCCTCTTACAGTACTGAAATGCTATTTGAATGCAATATATTTTTGTACAAGTTTAGTTGAGTTTGGTGATTGCAAAATACTAAATGTTTTTACCTTACAAGGAATTACTACAGTGGCATATAATGATATCCCTACTATTCCATAATTCGTCTATTGTATCAATGTTCCATTAAAAGAGATTCTAGGCATATACTCAATAGCATATTCATTTTCATATGCAATAAAACAAAAACATGTGAATGAACTTTAAGCTTATTATACCAGATATTCAGGCTTTCCACAGCAACAAAAAAATTGTGTTTGATTGGTTTTCCACCAATACAATTTCCACTTATTCTTGTTAATGTATGAATCACAGGTGCAAGCTGAATGTAAAGGCCTGCCACTTGCTCTAAAGGTGATTGGAAGCTCTTTGCATGGTCAACCTCGCCCAGTGTGGGATAGTGCCAAGAACAAGCTTCTGAATGGGGAATCAATATCGGATTATCACAAAGAAGGGCTTCTTAGATGCTTGGAGACCAGTATCGATGCCCTCGATGACGAATCACGGGAGTGCTTCTTAGACTTGGGATCATTTCCAGAGGATAGAAAAATCTCAGTGGATGCATTGTTGGACATTTGGGTTTATGTGCGAAAGATGGAGTGGCATGATGCTTTTGCAATCTTGTTAGAGCTTGCAAGCAGGAATCTGTTGAATTTAACAAGCAATCTCAGGTAAGCGCCTTCTTTTCGAATTGTTGTGTGCTCAAACACTTTTGATCGTGACTTCCTATGTCTTATAAGTTGTGTTGTCAAGCGCCTTCTTTTCTAAATGTTGTGTGCTCAAGCACTTTTGATCGTGGCTTCCTCTGTCTTATAAGTTGTGTTGGCTTGATAATTGGATGTAGTAGGAGCAAGGCAATCAATTATGGCAGTGCCTCTGAGCTGTACTTTTCTCAACATGATGTAATGCGAGACTTGGCCTTATATTTGGCATCCCAAGGCAGTCTAGTTCATAGGAAGAGGTTGCCTTTGCCCAAAATGGAAGACAATTTGCCAGGAAAATGGGAGTTGCTCAAGGATCAAACATTTGATGCTCAAATTGTTTCCATTCCCACAGGTGAGTGATTTTAACAGCTTTGCATTAAGCATACATAATTATTTGCCTCAAAACACTGGAGTCAAAAGAAATGTATTGGGAGCTTCTTTTCTCTGGTCCTTGTGTTTCATGCTAACCAAGAAGTGTAACTAACAAAGGATATAGACAGACTGTCACGGACCTGGCCTAGAAACGAGAGAAAAATGCCAAAGAATATCTTATGGGGTTCTTTATCTCCGGATGACTATTTTAAAGCATTTTCTCTGAAACTGCACTATTCAATCACCAAATTCTTTTGAAATTTCTGCTAATTATTTTAGCTTGAACATCATAACTCTGTATACCCTAAATTAGATATGAGCTAGTTGATAATGTACCCGATATACTGACCATCTCTAGCTTTCTCTTGAGACAAAACGCTCAATTTTGATACTTAGGAGTGCTACTTCTAAGCAATCAAGTTCAGAGAAAAAATAGCTATTTTGTGGAACATTCACCACATTCACCATCTTAGTTCGCGCACATTATTAAAGTCAAATCTCAAGATTCTCTGTGTATGTCATATTTTAATCTTATCCTACACCAAATTGGTTATCACTGCGTGATCTGCATGAACTGGTTACAGACTAATTTCTAGGTGTTGGCCTTTGATGTGAAAAGATCTTAGAAAATATATATAATGATTGCACACTGTGTGCATAACCTATAATGTTCTAATTGAACTTTGCACTTGTGGTTTACTTATGTAGGTGCAATGGAAGACAGTCAGTGGTGTGAGATGAATTTTCCTCGAGCGGAGGCTTTGGTTTTACTCTTTTCTGCAAGCAAATACATTCTTCCATCATTTTTGAGTTCTATGACAAAACTCAAAGTCCTCATAGTATTCAACTGTGGGTCCAAGAGAGCAACAGTGAACGGTCTACCAGCCTTATCTTCACTTACTCAGCTTAAGACTCTTCACTTGGAGAGGTTGAATCTGCCACCACTTCAAGAGCACAGTAAAGTCTTGCAGAACTTAGACAAGCTATCTTTGAGCTTATGTGAAGGGTTTGGAAATATGTCCAAGTTCAACGACTTCCAGTCGAGCCTGAAGCTTCCCATAATGCTAGATTTTAATTTGGACCACTGCTGTGATTTAGAGGAGTTGCCTCCTGGTATCTGTGACACGTCTTCAGTTGAAAAGTGGTCCATCACTAACTGTCATCTTCTTCAAAAGTTGCCTGATGACTTGGGAAAGCTTGGCTCTTTAAGAATGTTAAGCGTATCTGCATGTCTAGGTCTGAAAGAGCTTCCAGCATCTATTGGAAAACTTGGGAAGCTGGAGTATCTGGACATTTCGCTATGTGAGTGCTTAAAAGAACTTCCCAAGGAAATAGGACAACTAAAGAAACTTGAGAAGATTGACATGCGAGAATGTTCTCGTTTGAGGAAGCTGCCTAAATCAGTTGGAGAGCTGAGATCTCTAAAGCATGTTATCTGTGATGAGAATATTGGACAACAATGGATGCGTGTCAAGAGTTCTGCCATCCCAGAGCTTAGAGTTGAAATTGTAGACGCACACTTCAGCCTGGATTGGTTGGATGCTTGATATCCTACCTAGACAGGAAGGAATTGAGTTATAAACTGATAAGAAACCAGGAAGACATCCTACCGAGGCAGAAAAGGGCAGAAAGAAGAGGAATAGCATTATGACTCTGAGCCATGCAGTAACTGGACTTAGTTCGTGCAGCAACAACTGGTAAGAGATCAAGACAAGCTTTTATTTTCCCATTAATAAATTACAGACGCACAAATATATATTCTTTTATTTGCTTTAATGTTTATCAGATTTATTTTATTTTTAAATCAATGCCATAAACTGATAACCAGTCTTTTCTTAGTTAAAATTCCAAACTGACTATTTTTTTGTGAACAAACTTTTCAGCTTATCACCTGCATTCATGGTGGAGAGAATCCCAATGGACATGATAAGATGAGTGTGTAGCCATGTCTCTTTTCTTCCAAAAACAAAACACGTATCTGCAGAGTGCGTCATTAAAACTATCTGCTTGCCTCTGCACAGTTATCAACAATTTCAAAGGCCATCTAGTTCTGATGGCAACATTAAGACCTTTGGAAATATCACAAATGTTGTGTTTGTTATATGTGTTGGACTTAATGTGTGGACAAGAGTGAACCAGGACAAATCAAGAAAGACCAGAATTACTCACGTAGGCCTCAGTTAAATGGGAAAAGGTTACAGGTATTGAAAAGTCTCCAAAATCCAGATGAGCAGACCGAGTTGATGATTTGGCTTCTTCTACTACATCACTAGTTTAATATATAGATCTATCAGCAGTTCAATGTAAATGGATACTTCTCTTATCCTTGTTGAATACAAGGATCGTTTGTACATTATCTATTACAAGGATCGTGTGTACATATTCCATACAAGGATCTTTTGTACATATCTCATACGAGGAATTTTTTGTAAATATATCCATCAATCAAAAATCTTGAAGATGGATACTTCTCTTATCCTTATTTCATACAAGGATCTTTTGTACATGTATATCCCATACAGTGGTACTTTTTAAATATGTCTATCTATCCATCAATAATCTTGAAGTGAAGTTGATACAGAAGCAAGTGCATGTTATCAGCACCTTTAAAAAGCTGAATGCCTTCTGAGGATGTAATGTAATTTTTACAAATCTCTGAAGTTTAATAGAAGGCCAATTGAGGCAGTTTAATAATGGAAGTCCTCTTGCCTGTATTTCAATTACTGTGTTTGAGTAGCTGTATGTTTGAACTATTGGCTATGCGAGCTTCCAGTGCACTTGCATCTGTGCAATGTTTGTAGATTTGAATTTCTGCAGGGAAAATGTGAATCCAGGGCCTGCTGTGCCTTTGTTTTGTGTTTGTGTTGTGGTTTGAATTTCCACAGGGAAACTGTCATTAGAAGTGCATCCATTAATGTAAATGTAAATGGAGACTTCTCTTGCAAGGATAATTTTTTATATAATCTCTCTTTTAAAATACATCTATCTATCAAGACTGTTGAAGTGAAGTCCAAACGGCAACTTCTATTGCAAGGATTTTTCTAAATATATCTATCAAGAATTTCGATGTGAAATCTATGAATGTAAATGTAAATCGGCGACTTGTCTTACCAGGTTTTTGTTCAATATATCTCCTTTTATAATTATACTTTTTATTTTTATCAAGTATCTTGAAGTGAGGTCCATGAATGTAAATGTAAATGGCCAATGGCCACTTCTCTTCTCTTTACCCCAACAAGGATCATTTTTAATGTTCAATAATAAACGTGTTATTCATCTCCCATTTCCATTATTAGCATCTTTAAAATTTAGTTATCCACGTATTGTAAGGTTGCCTGTAAATTCCCTGGAGTTTTATCACTGAGCTCTGCAACAGTGTTGCTTAGATTGCTTGCAGGTTTGATAAGTTTCTGATTGGCATTACATAAATGTGGTCATCTGTTCATTTTATGTGAAAATCGCATTACAACAGCCAACAGAGATGCCCAAACTCAAACAGAAAACAAGGATGCCAAAACCAAACTCAAACAGAGCACACGGTTAACACCTCAAACAGAGCACACAGTTAACAATTGGAAGCACACACAATTTAAAGATTCTTGCATAGAGATGGGAGAATTTCAGAACCAACGCTTCATTTAAATTGAACTTTTGATATATGAAATCACAAAGATTCGACTCATTGGGCTTAAAAACCTAATGAAAATAACTATGGACTTCTTCATATGCTAAGCCTCACAGCATGCTTATAATGACTCTGGGAGAAAATATAATGACTCTGGGAGAAATTAAAACAATAATTAATTTTAACATGGGTTTCCTCTGTCTTATTGTTCTACTGTCTTTCCTTTCTTTCTCTATTTTTCTATGTTTTCTTTCCATCTATCATTTCCTTTTCTCCTAGCTTCTCCTCTAGGCTTTACTCCTCCGTTATCTGTTATTCTTCTTTGTTCCCTTCTCTTCTTCACAAGTGGAATAATGCATCTCTCTCCTTTTTACTTTCCCTATATCCCCCAACTTCTCCATAGAATTCACCTACTTTCTTAATTAAAACCTATCATTATTAAATATATTAATGACAAGTTGGGGAACAAGCCACCACTGTAATGCCCCATTTTGACCCTATTACATAAACTATCATTACCTGTTTCTATTTACTTATTATTGTGTAACTTTGTCCGTTTGATGACACTGTGTACTTATGGATTTATTATTTTACAGAATTTATATATGTGTGTGTAATGTTAATATTATGAATTATGTTCATGTTTTGATTATGTCTGTAGCATGCAAATTTAATAGATGATGGTACATGGATACTAATTTAAAGTTGTGTTGAATAAATGATTATGATGTCAGTTGTATGGCACAAAATTATTACATTGTTGTTAAGTATTAATGAAATATGTATACATGTCGAGGATTGTACAATATTGCACGACATTTTGTTATAAGACTAATTGACATGTTTAGAAGAGCTAAAGAATAGTTGAGCCCTACAAAATGGACGTACCTAGATGGTTTGATTTCCAAAAAGGACATGGTATGAGAATGATTTGTCATTGTTATGTATGATTATTGTTATTATCATGATGTGTGAATAGGTGTGAGGTTTCAGGAAACTCAATCGCCCAAATTGGTTATTCGATAATAAAACTTGAGTACAACAGTCGCAATACAATCACTATGTCGATGTAGACATATTCCTTTGTTCCATTAGAGAGATGGAGGCATTACCCACCGTCTATCCCCACAACCCGGATTCATGGGAGGGTTGTGCTACAACACGCTCCCCAATGTGTCTGATGATGACTAGTGGGTTCCCGTTGGGGAAGCTTGGTCGATGAAGTCGACACTTCCGCTTACGGGTTCTAACTAGAGTTAGGTCATGTAGTTGATGCTCCAAGCAGTCCAATAGAGGAAGGATAGGATGTGGAAGTTAGTTGTGAATTATAGAGAACAAAGTAGATAGATAGGAATGTCGTGGAAGTTTTAGAAGGGTAATTGATTGACTATGTGTTGAAATCCTTTGCTTGATTCTTGTGTTGTTTTTCAGTGTATTATGTTGAAGTCATAACTTATTATGATATGAGTTAGTGACTAGACATTTCAAATTCATGTTTAAGTATGCGTCCGCAGATAGTAGCTTGTGTGATTATGTGTGATGTGTGGTCGAGTAGTATTGATATCCCTACACGAGTTATGTAAGCATTAGCTACACTTACATAGATCGTCTACATATGTTGTATGAATTGTCTAATGCACTATCAGAATATGGCTTGGATGCATATGATTGTGAATGATCACATTATACATACTATTACCTATCTTAGTTATGAAATGATACGGTTACGTCAAGATTATAAATGAATGGTTAATTAATTATGATTAAAGTTAATTATTAATTATGGTTAATAAAGGTGAAATAATGTTAATAAGATTGTTGTTAACTTAATTGTTGATTGTGGTGTTAATTAAATAAGTGATAATGGAAGTTTGGTCACTGATAGCGATGGGAGGGTAGGGTTTCGAAGGAGAGGGGAGCCTGTACGGCCTGTTGGACGCGGCCTTCTTATTGGCCAGGCTACGCTGGGAGGGAGACCCTCTTTTGGGTCCCAGGCAAAGGATCTCTTATCACGTTTTTCTTGTTTTTTGCAGGAGAAGGGTTCGAGCAAACGGTTGGGTTTTTACCTGTTGGTAATTTCCAGGTTTTACTACCTATTTTTAACTATTTTACTGACAGGATGGAAGTCGGTGACCAGACCAATTATTCCAGTGAGCATTTGGAAGAAGGCGACATCTGGGTTCTATTAGGTAGAAGAGGTTTTGATGAGGTGGAGGCTCCCCCCTCCCCTCCTTGGGCTAAAGGATCTGTTGCAGCTTTCTTTTCCCCTTTGCAACCTGAAGTGGGCTTCTCCCCTTCAAATTTCCTACTTTCCTTCCCATCGCCCTTTCAGTTCCCTGAGGGTTCTCAGCAGTTCGTGGGAGAGGGTTCAGCCGAAGATGCTATGAGCAGACAACAGTAGAGTGAGGCCGAAGTTTTCACCCACTTGTCGGCTGGTCTTGGAATTGGTGGTCAGCAGATCGAGCATGTTGGGGTTTTGGGCGGTGCGGCCTCTGGACCTGGTTCAGCGGTGGATTTGAGAGGGGTTTCGAAACCCTTAGGGAATAATGGTTGCCAACCTTTGAGGGAGGAAGAGCAAGGTTCCCTTGCTCGTTTCATCGAACCCCTCGAACATTGGGGTTGCACTAGCCTAGTGTGGGAAGGGGCTTTTGGTTCAGGCTCTAGCAACAAGATCGAAGGTAGGGTTGGAGGCAGGGGTGCCAACAAGAGGATCCGCGAAAATTGGATTAAGTCAAAACGGGATGGTTATAATTACTATGCTTTGGGAGAGAACATTGGCTGGAATTAAGTTCTTCAAATGGATAACGAGACATTGATGGGGCAAGTCTTGGGCCGAGCTTTCTCTCTACAGAGTGTGGTGCAGCAGGCGACGGATAGCTAGCTGGAGCCTCTAGGATCTGTTCCAGAAGCGGTGGCCCTCACTAGATGTGATGTCCCAAGTCCGGTGTACAGACCTGAACACTCTTCAATTCTGTATTAAAATTTCTGAACTTGAATTAATTTACACAATGACTTCTCGGACTAGGCAAATAAGGGGTTTCTTCTAGGAAATTTGCAGGCAAAAGGAGTGAGCAGTGGAGAGAAAACAAAGAGATGTTAGACATAGAATTTCCTCTCCCCTAACACATTTAGATCTAGTGCCATTTAGGGTTCAGAGTCCGCACTGCAGAAACCTACTACCACGCTTCTGGGCATCCAAACCATGAAACTAAGGAGAGTAGTTCGGTCTGTTTCAACCAGGGGCTTCTGAAAACTTGCAGAGGTTTGTTCCAGCATTAATATAACATAAATAAAGGATTTAGATAGTTTACTAATGTTCTGGAAAGTTCTAAGAAGTTTTGGATGAATTTGGGGATTTTTGGCAGTTTTGGTCAACGAAAACCTTGCGCAGAGGAGGATCCCAAAATGTGGTATGAACCCCCCAAAAAAAGGTTATGGATATGGATATGGGAATTTAGGCCTTTTACTGACCCACGGAAAGTGACAGAGCACATTTTGAGTTTACCGAATTTGTTTTACATTTGTTTTGGTAAAACTAGTTATTAAAAGCTAGTAATATAGCTAGGGTCTTAAAAAAGAAATTAAATCAACTCAAATTCATTTTTGTAAAATATGAGATTGGTAACAGAGATAAATATAAGCTCTATGAACATGAATACTCCCTTCAATCACTTCCCCAACATAGAATATTTATTACATCACTCAAATTTACTCAATCCCCACATACATTGATAAAATAGGCCCTTTTGATGAAACTGAGACAATATTCTTTAGGGGCAGAGATATCTCGACCTGATAAATTTAATGTTCAGAAAATTATGACACTACTAAAGAGAAATTAAATTATTGGCTGACCATTACAAAGATGCTCCCAAAATTAAGGGGCAGGAGGCCCAGATCATGGCCAGTAAGGGACTGTGAGCATAGGTGAAGCATGGGCTTCATTGGAGCTCGACCTGAACTTGATGGAGGCTACAAATGGCTCTGATTATCCTCCAATTTATACAATCTAGTGCTCCATACCTGCAATGGAAGAGAAGGGGATGGAAGGAGAGGGAAATGGAAGGTTGGGGCTCATCTCCCAGTAGTCTAAGGCACAACACTCAGAAGTAATGCTCACATAAGCATTCAACAATCAAATCATCAACCAAACTGAAGTAATGGGTTCGAATTCATCTTTTATAGAATTATGGATGATCTGCTTAGTAAGTTGAGGCCAATGGTGACCTGTGAGAGCAATTCAACCCCATGGGTGACCTAACCATAGCCACAAAAGCGTCCCCTTTGGGAAATTAGGCAAGTAGGACCATGTGGAATTGTTTCCAAGTCCAAATCATCCTTCACAATTAGAAACTGCACCCTCCCTTACTCAAAAGCTGCCTCTTTTGATTTATGACAGCTTTCTATTTTTCTTGGGTCATAAGGAAACTCTTTCTTTCCTTCAAAAACTTTCCTACTTTTCTCTTACAGCTTTTTTGAGCTCCATAAGAGGAAACTACGCCCTCCCTTTTGAAAGATTTTCCTACTTTTACCTTTGTTTGCTTTTTCTGCTTTTAGGCAACTTTCCTTTATTCTCTTGCTTGTTTTTGTCATGGACTTTCTTATTTTTACCAAGGCAAGTTGACTAGCTTTCCCCAATGCGCCCTCTTGACATGGTAGCCTTAATTCCACATCATTATTGTGCATAATAAATAAAATTGCTGAAATAAAATTAAATACATGCCTTAGAACAATTATTAGTAAAAATTTATCCTATGAGGAATAATTAATAACAACTTAAGTCCCTAGGAACTTAGCATGGTGAACACTTTTAATAGTCAATTTGAGGGGACATGACAATCCTCCCCTCCCAAATCTACTTGTCTTGAAGCAGAAGCACCATAGAGTGTTGCAATTTTTTCCACCATGTTTTTGCTGCACCACTCTGATCATAGCCATTTTTCTAATGCCACTTCCTTTAGCAAAATTGCCAACCCAGTTAAAGTAACTGAGTAGAATTCCCGGATCCCACTGCCTCCTTTGCAAGGACCCAAATTTTTTCGCCACCTTTTGAACTCTGTCATTCCTAAGAATGCCTGGATCCCATGGTTTTATCTGGCTCCTTCCACCCATCAATAAAAACAACAAAATTTTATCATTGTAGAGGAGGAAAATGAGGTTATGAAAATCATACCACCATACTGGGAGCTCATCTCTCCCCATGCCAAACTAAACATTTTTTTAACTCTCCCACTAGACATGGAATTTCTCATATGCTATCTTTGTTTTGGTGCAAAAACTCAACATTGTGCTACTTGTTCCACCAAACTGACTCAAGTGGAACTTCCATTCATAGCCATGCATTATGAAGACATCAAATAGATGTCTTTGATGTTTCATGTACACATATAAAGGTAATGGTGAAATTTTCATACCACATGGATGAACCATTAAGTCATCAATGGAATATGTGGGAGCCTCCTGCTCTTCATGTGGCATCAATAGGAAAAATCCCTTCACCCAATTTTCATCCCTATGTGTGCCTGCTGAACTAGAAGTGTGGACCGATTTATAGTAAAACAAACCTCTGCAAAATGTGCCGACCAAAGGCACGGATGCATAAAACCCATCATGGGCTGGTCCAACACAAGGGATCTCTTCTAACTCTTCACTGAAAACATGACTCCTTCCATGAGAAAAGTCATCATTTCTCGAGCAATGTGCATGTGATTGAAACTCATCATCTGCATCCCAAAATTTCTTAAGCACAAAATTTTAGAATGCACCTCATGTGCATGTGTATGGAAAGTATCCAATGGCTGCAAATTAAGTCTTTGCAGCTGCCTACATGTCATGACAATGTCATTCACACCAAAGAACTTATTGCATAAATTAAACTCTTTACCTCCCACATCCTTTATTCCCAAGGTATCTCTATCCACCCAATCAATGGATGAACAAGGCCTTTTGTTTTCTGATCCATATGGTATGTGATTAGCCACCTCCTCTGGATCAAATTCTACCATCCATAAGGGGTTGTCAGAATGTGTCTCTTCCCAATCATATGTGTCAGACAACCCTTCACCGGTGCAAGCAATTCTAGTACATCTTTTATCCTCTATTTCTGTGATAATTTTAGTTACCCAATCCCTGAATAGATGATCATGTTTGCTTGTTGATTCACTTGAAATGTCTTCAGCCATATTTCTCATAGCTAAGAACTCCTTTGGTCCCTTCTTCATACCAACATGTGCTTGGCCAAAATAATCTTCATCAGGGATCTTTACAAACACCTGCAAATCTGCTCCTCCCTCATGGTTGTCCTCCACATCAGGTCCCTCCATTATATCCAAAACATTTTATTCCATGAAACATGAAAGGTGTGACATATTCAAATCATTTTGAAGTTGACATATCTACAAATTTGACTCTTTAAGGGATATCTGTGTGCTCTTCAATAAGTCATTAGTGATCTCTAACTTATTAGTGAGCCTTTCTACTTCTTCTTCTTCCTTCTTGACTGCACAATGATACATTTCAGCCATTATGAAGAGATGGTCTCTGTCAGACAATAGGTTCATCTAGCTCTCATTCATCTTGGCCATTCCTTCTTTCAGTGCTATGCACTCCTCCAGAAATGCTTCTCCTTCCATTTCTCCTCCAGAATCTTTCCAACAACATCTAGCCACCAAGGCATTGATGTCAACAAGGTTTTTAAAGGTTGCCTTAATATTTTCTCTATCCTCCTTAAGTGGTCCACTCAAATGATGTGGCTCACAAAGAAAATCCCGCACCAAGGTTTCTTCCTCTAACAACTGACATATAATACTTCTTTTCTTATGGCATGGATCCACAACACAAAACTCATTCTCATCATACAAGTCAGCCTTTGAATTTTCTGCAAAATCACTTCCATGGTGTGAAGTGAAGGGTATCTCTGAAGGCTGGAATGACATGTGATCTGCACAAGAATCAGAAAGAATATCATGCCTTGGCATTTCAGCTTCATCATGCTGCAAGAGAGTCCAAAATTCTGAACTATGCTCATCTCTCTGCATCAGATTTTTCTCCTTCAACTTTACTAGTTCACACCCGACTGGTGGGGGCTTGTCTTCCACTTCATTGGGAAGTTTCGTTGATGTATTTATATATGATATATGTTCTTATTTTGGATCTGATATAAAATATCCCTCACCACCGTTGACAACATCACCCTCCTTTGCAATGGTTTTCTGATCACCAACAGAAAAGCTAGGAGCAATTTCATCTCTCTCACAATTGCCCTTCATATTGCAGTCCTCAAATGAAAGTGAAGTCTTTCCCCTCCCCCATGGATCATAAGGTTGTGGGTGTACATGGCTGCTGCAAAAATCAGAGATGTTACTGTCCATGTTTTCCACCTTATCATCTTTCTGAAGTGATACTAAGGTGGCCTGCTCCTCCACCAATTTTTCTGGTTCACACCTGAGCGGTGTGGCCTTGTTTTCTTCTTCACTCTGTGGCTCAAAATGTGACTGTAAATCTGATTTGTGTACCTCTTTTGGATCTGATCCAAAATATTTCTCACCACCCATACATGAGCCAAAACCTTGAGCAGTGATCTGGAGATCACCCACCCAAAAAATTGAAGTGCCTTCACCTTCAACTCCTTCACATATGCAACCACCTTGTGGTGATTTGCACTTCACCTCATGGATCTTTTCTTTTCCTTCATCACTTGAAGAAATAATTGAAACAAGTCCCTTTTCCATGATTGAGAATGGGTTTGGGCCCTCATCTTCCTCTTCATATTTCCTATGTAGAATATTCATACCAACATGCCCTTCTTTTTTTTCCTCATCAATACTTCCATTATAAGCACTACATGTTTCTTCCTCTATAAGGCTCATGACTTTCTCCTTCGAATGAAGTTTTGTCAGTGGATCTTACTTCTCCAAGCAAGTTGATGAAACTTTACTCTCTGGAATAGTACTCATGTTACCACTTTTGGAAGATCTGCTAGAAGAACACCCAAACAACCTCATAATGCTTAGACCAACAGATGTCTTTGTTGTATCTTCTCTTTTGGATTTTATTTCTTCTTCCTTACTCACATAGTTGGAACAACTTGGTTCCTCTATGGATGATTTGCTGCCATTGAAAGAATTATCATCCACATCCTTGGGATCAAATCCAAATCTGAAATAAAAATAATCTTTGAAATGAATAAATTTACAAATAACTTCCCCCAAGGCAAGATACTCTTTGTAGTGGTTGGACAAGTTTTCAGCTGCATCTACAATCTTTGCTAAATCCTTCTTAGGATTAGCCATTGATGGTTCAACCATTCTGTATTCATACTCCTCATTTTCACAAAAGTAAACATCATGGTCTCTTGACATTTGCAATCCATCATTAACATAGATCATCTCTTCTTCTTCAATCACTGGTAGCAACCTCATGGTTGCAATTTGACTTACTGATCTGTAATGTTAGTCAACAGAGAGCCTTCTTTCCATAGAAGTGGAGGAAAGAGCTCTGATACCACTATGATGTCCCAATTCTGGTGTACAGACCTGAACACTCTTCAATTTTGTAAATTATATTAAAATTTCTGAACTTGAATTAATTTACACAATGACTTCTCGGATTGGGCAAATAAAGGGTTTCTTCTAGGAAATTTGCAGGCAAAAGGAGTGATAAGAGGACAGCAAACAAAGAGATGTCAGACATAGAATTTCCTCTCCCTTAACAAATTTATATCTGGTTCCATTTAGGGTTCAGAGTCTGTACTGCAAAAACCTACTACCACGCTTCTCGGCAGCCAAACCGTGAAACTAAGGAGAGTAGTTCGGTCTGTTTCAACCAAGGGCTTATAAAAACTTGCAGAGGTTTGTTCCAGCATTAATATAACATAAATAAAGGATTTAGACAGTTTACTGATGTTCTGGAAAGTTCTAAGAAATTTTGGGTGAATTTGGGGATTTTTGGCAATTTTGGTCAGCGAAAACCCTGCGTAAAGGAGGATCCAAAAATGTGGTATGAACCCCAAAAAAAATGGTTATGGATATTGATATGGTAATTTAGGTCTGTTACTAACACACGGGAAGTGACAAAGCTCATTTTGAGTTTACCAAACTTGTTTTACATCTGTTTTGGTAAAACTAGTTATTAAAAGCTAGTAATCTAGCTAGGGTCTTAAAAAAGCAATTAAATCAACTCAAATTCATTTCTGTAAAATATGAAATTTGTAAAAGAGATATATATAAGCTCTATGAACATGAATACTCCCTTCAATCACTTCCCCAGCATATAATATTTATTGCATCACTCAAATTTACTCAATCCCCCCATACATTAATAAAATAGGCCCTTTTGATGAAACTGAGACAATATTCTTTAGGAGCAGAGATATCTCGACCTGATAAACTTAATGTTCAGAAAATTATTACACTACAAACAGAAATTACATTATTGACTGACCATTAAAAAGATGCTCCCAAAATTAAGGGGTAGGAGGCCTGGATCATGGCCAGTAAGGGACTGTGAGCATAGGTGAAGCATGGGCTTCACTGGAGCTCGCCTGAACTTGATGGAGGATGCAAATGTCTCTGATTATCCTCCAATTTATGCAAGTTAGTGCTCCATACCTGCAATGGAAGAGAAGGGGATGGAAGGAGAGGGAAATGGAAGGCTGGGGCTCATCTCCCAGTAGTATGAGGCACAACACTCAGAAGTAATGCTCACATAAGCATTCAAAAATCAAATCATCACCCAAACTGAAGCAATGGGTTCGAATTCATATTTTATAGAATTATGGATGACCTGCTTAGTAAGTTGAGTCCAATGGTGACCTGTGAGAGCAAGTCAACCCCATGGGTGACCTAACCCTAGCCACAAAAGTGCCCCTTTGAAAAATTAGGCAAGCAAGACTATGTAGAAATGTTTTCAAGTCCAAATCATCCTTCACAACTAGAAACTGCGCCCTGCGTTAGTCAAAAGATTCCTCTTTTGATTTATAACAGCTTTCTACTTTTCCTGGGTCATAAGGAAACTCTTTCTTTCCTTCAAAAACTTTCCTGCTTTTCTCTTACAACTTTTCTGAGCTCCATAAGAGGAAACTGCGCCCTCCCCTTTAAAATACTTTCCTGCTTTTACCTCTGTCTTCTTTTTCTGCTTTTAGGCAACTTTCCTTTATTCTCCTGCTTGCTTTTGTCATGGGATTTCTTATTTTTACCAAGGCAAGTTGACTAGCTTTCCCCAATGCGCCCTCCTAACATGGCAGCCTTAATTTCACATCATTATTGTGCATAATAAATAAAATTGCTGAAATAGAATTAAATGCATGCCTTAGAACAATTATTAGTAAAAATTTATCCTAGGAGGAATAATTAATAACAACTTGAGCCCCCAGGAACTTAGCACGGTCAACACTTTTAATGGTCAATTTGAGGGGACATGACAGGGTGGTTTGCTTTCAATTTTCTGCAATTTGAGCATCTACAGTGGGTTTTAAATCGCAATTGGACCTTGGATCACACGCCTTTGTTACTCAAACCATGGCATCCCCTCTTTGATGCTAGTAGGGAATGAGTAGACATAGTTCCTTTGTGGGTTCGACTTCCAGGGATCCCACTTCATTACTAGACAAAGGAACATCTTCAAAACATTGGGAACCTATTGGGGACCTTCTTAGAAGCATACCTCTCCTTCTTGGAAACTAAACAACGGAAAGTAGCCAGGATCTTGGTCAAGTTAAATGTTCGGGAAGGATTAGCTGAAGATATGAATTTGAGTTGGGGTCCCTATGTTATCAGGCATATTTTGGACTATGAAAATGTCCCATTTAGATGTCGACGTTGTCATGCATATGGGAACCCGGTATCATATTGTAAGCTCTCAGTCCGAACTCTCAATGAACGGCGACATCATAAAGGTGAAAAGGAGGTTGGCTCAGCAGAGGATTTTTCAGGACCGCCTTCTTCTCAGCCCTCGACGCCACAGGACCCCGTCAGTGATGAGGTGGAAGAACACATACAAGAAGAGGAGGCGTCAGTGCCCTTGTCGGTGGTGGAGGGTGGCAGGTCGGTTGAAGTTCAGAACTTGAAGGGGATTCCCTTCCCAAGTACTTCCTCTTTTTCAATATCCCCTTCCTTAAATTTATTTTTAAATAATATTACTTTTTTTGGTTTGGATTGGGTGGAGGGATTAAAAAATTTGACTATCTCATCCTAGCTCACACCAGCTTCTCTCTCTTTATCCAATTTCTCTACTGCTACTATAGAGGAGACTCCCCCACCTGTTGAACCCAATCCCTTGTTTGTTTAATTTAAGCCTCCACTCTCCCTTCCTGACTCGTCGGATTCCGGTTATTTCCTCAAGTCTTGTTCTAAGGCGACCTCAGGGGGTTTGGGAAAAGATACGAACCTAGCTTCTAAGGGAAGAGGAAGGAAATCCTTTATTGCTAAGGCACAATCCAAAGCAAAAAAGGATCTCTTGGAAGGAAAACAACATCTTATTGAGAGGGCGCTTAGAGCGGTACGAGCCCAGAAGAAGGGTAGTAGATGAAACTTATGTCCTTCAATTGTCGGGGTCCGGCTGGTCCCCACAAAATATCTACACTGAAAAGGGTGGTTGTTTTGGAACACCCTGATATTTTGATGTTAGAAGAAACTTTAGGCGTAGGAGAAGTGGTTAAAGCAAGGCTAGAAAGTTGGTTTCCATAGTGGATTTTTGAGACCCTGGATGTTAGAGGACGTTCTAGGGGACTGGCGATCGGGTGGAATGAAAGAATCATCAAGGCTTTGAACCTATAGGGTATGGAATCGGTTCTTGGCTTGAAATTTTTGGCACTGGATCTAGGGGTCTCTTTTACCATTTTTAATATTTATGGTTCGTATCTAAATAGGATCCCCTTCTAGGATTCCCTATTTAACAATCCTCTCTTAAGAGGAGATTCAATGATTCTAGGGGGAGACTTAAATTTTTCTGTGGGACATGATGATGTATGGGGGCCTCATGCTCATGCTGATTTGTTGACGGATAATTTCACTCAGAAACTGGTAGAGAAGAACTTATTAGACATTGAACCTAACAAACTCAAGCCTACATGGAAAAATAATAGGTGTGGAGAAGGGAGAGTGAGTGGAGAAGAGGCTGGACAAATTCTTGGTGGTAGAACAGGTGGTGGACAGGCTTCACCAACTCAGGAAGTGGCTGGGAAGTGGAGGACAGTCATATCATTTCCCTATTTTTCTAGAACTACAAAATGGACCAACAAAACTTCCAAATCCATTAAAGTTCAATAAGACCTAGCTAAATGATGAGTCCTTTAAATTATTGATCTTTGCTAGGTGGATTCTATTTAATCCAAGAAACCCGAGGACTGCAGCTTTCCAATTTGCAGCAAACATCAAAAGATTAAAGGAGGCTATAAAATATTGGTTTGTGGAAAAGAGACTTCATGAAGATAGAGAACTGAAGCAAGTAGAATAGGATCTCTCAAATATTTATGAGGAAGATGGGGGGTTTGATGAATCAGGAGGCCAAAGAAACTTTAATCAAGCAAGAAGGGAGAAGGAACATTTTGTTGTTAGAGAAGGGGGAGACTTGGAGATTGAAGAGTAGGGCTACATGGCTAGAATGTGGGGATGACAATACAAAATTATTTCATGCTTATGCAAGGGGTAGGAAAGCTTCAAATACAATTTGGAGTCTATTGGATGAACAAGGTGAAGCTCATTCCTCTTTTGAAGGAAAGGCCAGAATTGGGGATGAAAATTTTAAGAATCTTTTTAAAGCTCCAAACCAGGCTTGTATTGTAGAAGTTATCAGAGTAGCTCAATTGTTTCCAAGGTTCGTTGAGGAGGAAGACAATAAAGTGTTGATGGAGGAAGTTTCTAAAGAAGAGATAAAGGAAGCTCTTCATAGTTTTCAGAAGGATAAAAGGCTGAGACTGTTGAATTTTTAGCATTAGGATAAACTTTTAAAATTTGCAGATAAACATAAATAGATCAGTAGTAGAGTAAGAACACATTCATCACATCAACACACTTGGACACAATATTTTCACTAGGGAAACCTTCAAAGGACAAAAACCCCAAAAGCATTAATAGCGCATCTCATAAATGAGATGGCTTAAGAAAACTCTTCAAAAAGTTCCTCAAACCCAAATCTAGGTTTTACCATAGTCACAGGAAAAATTTATCAGTAAAATATCAGACTGATATTTTCAACCACAATTTCCAGAATTCATGAAAATTACCAATTTAGGGCTTTTTCAGCAAACTGAGATTTTTCTCTCTCCTACCCAGAAAAGACAAAGGCTTCCCAACTCAGATCTGACTGTCATAGACAGTCTACACCTTTTTTCCGTACAGTTGTACGGCCGTACGAATCTATCCTTACTACTGCTCGTTGATTGTTTTTCCTGCCCGTTGACTTTTTGCCTTCCCAATCTGTCCTTCAGTCTGCTCGATCTGTTCTTCTGGCTGCCCGACTATCCTTCCTTCTGCCTGAAGCCTACTGGGAAGGTTCACAAGTTCGTTGAGGCACCTAGGGTCTGTTAATTGACAGCCCAAGGCCCTAATGGGTCTACCAATAACTGCTACAGCAGACTGTTGCAGCCCATAGCCCTCATGGGTTTCCCTGTTGCCTACCCAAAAGTAAATGGAGAGAGGGTCGAGCCCTAAACAAATTGTCCATAAATAAAAATGGAGCAGCCATGAAGAAGAGGGGGTTGCTGAAGTAGATCTAGAGGCTACTGAGAAAAATGTAAGACTGTCCAAAAAAAATGAAGAGAGCTTCCCAAGAATAAGACTATTGATAAAAACCCTAGCTGAGGGTTTGCTGGAAAAATTGCCTTAGCTCAGGCAAGATAGTCTTCATCAAAATAAGAGTAGCAGCTTCACCAGTGAGATAGAACTTGTGTGTGTCAAATGAGAAGATTTGATCTCCTTTTATAGCCTTTGTTCACCTATAGGTGGACAAGATTAGGAAAAATAAAAATAATAATATTTTTATTCTTTTCCTAATTTCACTTTCACTTTTACCAAAAAAGGTAATTTTATTTTTCCTTTGACTTTTATAAGAAGTCCTTATTTATTTAAGTTCCACTTGTGGTCATTTTCCTGTGGTCAACAAGTCTTTATTTATTTTGACTTTTGACTTTGGCCTTTTTCCAAGTGCCCCTGTGGTCCTTTTTTATTTCAAAAATACATCATCATAAACCAAGAGAGCTATTAATGCTTTTATCTCACACACTGTGTGACACCTAGATCTGGTACTAGGGTAACTTAACCAAGGGTAGCTAATCCTTAGAGAAGCACACCAAGCCCATAAATCAAGGATCAAAGTGCAACACACATGCCCAGACCCAAACTAGGGCTTATAGTGTCTTCATTCTCCCAAAGAATGGATACTCAGAACAAGGCTGAGTCTACCAGTCCTAGATTAGCCTACATCATGGTCCCAGACCAGATGTCTACTCAACACTAGGTTGAGTCTACCCAGGGCATATGTGGGTCTATATCATGGTCCTAGACCAGATATCTACAATTCAACAGAATGGTCACTCAACACTGGGTTGAGTCTTCACCGTGGTCTCGGACCAGGTGGTCCCATTCTCCGAAGAGAAGGGCTCTCGATGTTGCTTAGAAAAATCAACACTCCTTCTCATGGAGAGAGGCACTTTTTGCCATATCAAGCTTGTCACGAAAGTACACGAAATTTGATGCTGTCAGAGGCTTGGTCAAGATATCTACAATCTGTTCATCTGTATGAATGCACTGCAACTTCAGAGCACCTCTCTGCACTAGGTCTCTGATGAAATGACACCTCATTTAAATGTGTTTCGATCTATCATGAAACAATGGATTCTCTGAAAGCTTTATGCAACTCTGATTATCACAATGGATGATCGTTGATTCAAGCTTTCCCTCGAACAGATTATATAACATCTTTCTGAGCCAAACTGCTTCCTTGTAGGCATCACTTGCAGCAATATACTCTGCCTCACCTGTACTCTGAGCTGTGGAACCCTGCTTCCTGCTGGACCAAGAGATCATAACTGATCCCATACTGAAGCAATAACCAGAGGTACTTTTCTGATTGATTGCATTTCCAGCCCAATCTGAATCTGAATATCCAGATAACAATACTACATTGCTGGAAGTATACCTAAGCCCATAAGTGATAGTCCCTCGCACATATCTGAGTGCATGTTTGGCAGATACCAAGTGTATGTGCTTCGGACCTGACATGAACTGACTCAGTGCATTCACCGTGTAGAAGATGTCTGGTCTCGTATGCACGAGATACATCAGGGAACCAATGAGTTGCCTATATAGAGTAGAGTCCACATTCTGTGAACTAGAGGCTAAGTCCCGCAACTCTGTCAAGTTGGTAGTCATTGGTATGCTCATGGACTTGCAGTCCTACATCCCAAATATCTGCAAAATGTCCACTGCATACTTTCCTTGTGTCAGGAAGATCTCACCTAGCTTTTGCTAGACTTCTAAGCCAAGGAAGTAATGCATCAATCCGAGAACCTTCATCTCGAATTCAGAGGTAAGCTCCCTCTTACACTGGTCTATCAACTGTTCATCACCTGTAAGAAACAAGTCATCTACATATAGAACAAGTATCAAGACATTATTATGAACAAATTTAAAGTACAAGTTAGAATCCGTTGTACTTTCAGAAAACCCCAAACTATGGAGAAATCCATCCATCCTAGCATACCAGACTCTCGGAGCCTATTTTAGCCCATACAAGGCTTTCTTAAGTTTACATACATGGGTCTTCTTCCCATGAGTAACAAAGCCTTCAGGTTGTTCAATATAAACCTCTTCCTCAATCTTACCATGGAGAAAGGTTGTCTTTACATCCATTTGATGTAACTTCCATCTGAATATTGCAGCAAGTGAAATGATGGTTCTGATGGTAGTGTACCTGGAAACAGGTGCAAATGTCTTGTCATAGTCAATGCCTTCTTTATGATTGAAGCCACAAGCTACGAATCTGGCTTTAGACTTGTTGGCGCCTTTCACACACCTAGGGGGGGACATGGTAGAAATATTCAAGCCACTCGGTGTGTCCTTGGGGGCAAGTCTCGAGCCAAGGCTGTCACCTTGTTCTTGACTCCTCCGTTTAGGATCAACTCCTAACGAAGCCAAGGGGGGTAGACCCGATTAAGTTACTAAGGCAAACTACTTTAGTATGATGATGTTAAATTGAATAAGTTGCTTAGGAGTTTGAAATTAACCATTAATAACAATAGATGACAAGATGAAAAATGAGCACAAGTAAGCACAATGCTGACACACAATATATATATATCGAAAGATTTAAACAAATAGCCAGTGCCTTAAAATGGAGTCACAAAATAATCAAATGTACTTGCATGTGCTTGGACTGAATGTTTTACAATTGCCTCTTGGCGCTTTTTAAGTTAATATGAAAAATGAGTGGATTAAATTAGGCGAGGGGGAACTCCAGATATACCCGAGGGGTACTTGGAGTATGTCCAAAAATGAAACCTTCACGGCTACCCGCAAGGAATATGTGGGCTGAATGGAGTCTCTGAGACTGTGTTCATAATACACCTAGGGGTGTAACAGATATCGACGCCTCGAGATCACTGTCCATAAGTTCCCACTTCCTTTGGGTATTTTTCCACCATTTACGGTTTGATCGAGGCATTGGATTTTCGCGTGATGGTGGTTAATTGGGGAAGATGAAACCTAATTAATCTAGTCACTCACGTTGCTTTTGATGCAGCTTGACTAATTGGATGAACCACAGCCAAAATGCAGAGCATACACATTGGAGTGTTTGTAATTTTTAGTAGATTTTACAGGATATGTTTTGGTTAGAAAGAAAAACCCTCCAGGAACCTCTTTCGGTCCAAGTGGACCTCAATCGGGGAATCAAGGAGGAGGTTGATTTTAAAAGATTGCTTGCAGAAATTAACAGTGAATAGTGAAGAAACAAAAATGAAACAAACCACAAGTTCTCTAATTAGTCCTACCACGCATCTCTTTCCCCTTTCGGGTCAATCGAGAAGTCATGGGGTATGTATTAAAGTTACTTTGACCTTATAATATGGAATATATGATAAAATTAATCAAAGTATACTATTTTTCATAAATGAAACTAATCTAGAGAGAAAAAATAAGAAAATGCAAAAAAGAAAAAAATGGCACGAATCCCCCTAGGGGGGTGGGGAATGGGCTCGAAAGAGCCTATTTGGAACTATTTTTTATTACCAGCTATTACAATATCAGAAAACTGATATGATGCCTCTTGATTCTTAAACAGAATGAAACCAAGAGCAAAAATTAAAGATTTCAGTCAAAAAGGGAGACCCATCGGGGGATTCGGATGGCCCAAAAGTCACTTTCGAACAGCAGCTCCTCCTCTTTTCTGTTATACCTGCTAAAAACCAGCAATATTATTAGACTGAAATATGCCCAAAAACACTCTGAAAGTACCTTTGGGTCAGCATACGTTTAACCAAAAAAAGCTAAGTTAAAACTAGTTAAAAAAGGTAAAAAAGGAACCAAGGAAAGCAATCTTTCCTTGGGATATTGGTTTTCCTTTTAGGAATCCAATATGATGTACATTGATTGCTGGATTTATCTTTGATAACAGAAAACATAAATCTAATGCATGTAAGCTACAAATTCTCTTTAAAATGCCATCCAAAAAGGACGATTTCCCTAAAGCTAGATCTAGAATGCTTATGAAACCTTTTAAGAACAAGATCTAGATTATGGGATTTGAGAAGATTTTACTTTAAGATAATATATCTAAACAATATCAAAGCCGTGAACAAAGTAACTAGGTAAAATTTTAATATTTGAGAGGAGAAAGAGAAGAAGGCAAGCTTGTAGCCTTGAAGATCAACCGTGGAGCTTTCCGGTGGAATGTCGAGGGACTATGCCTTTGAGAGAGTTTTGGAGAATGTGAGGAAGCAAACTAGATCAGAACCCTCTCCAAGCTAGGAACCTGCAACTAATCCAAAGGCTTTCCAAGATGCTTGTGAGATCCAGTTATTTAACAGAGATATTAGAATAGCATGCATATAAACTTATAAAACACGTCAAATCTAAATATCTAGACATGCATAAAAGAAAAAGAGATAGACAATAAACTTATTAACATATTCCTTTCCTATCAAGATCATAATAAACTTATTATCAATCTTTAAGCACTGGATCCACAATATCAAAACAAGCAAGTTATGAACACAGATACAGGTTACCTCAGTGAAACATGGCAATGCTCGTCCACACATAATAACATGACACCATCTTGCCTCCAAATCTTTTCTTTATTTCCAATGAAAAATAGCAATAGTACAATAGCAACAACTCTTCAATCCGACTCTAATCTGCTTGGAAAAGGAGGAAACTAAGGTTTATTTATAGCAAAAACTGAAAACCTAACCTAGAGGGGGTGCAATTCCCAAGGAGAGAGGGACTGTAGCTGCATGAGGAGTCAAGCCAAGCTTGATCTGTGTCTAACTAGGTCTGATCTGACTCTGACTGAGTGTAACTGGAAATCGGAGTGTCACATGCCCCAATTTGCAAAAACATTTTATGTTTTAAGAAACATTATGTTACATTTTATGTTAAAGTTTGTATTTAATGACCAAGTGGGGTCAAGGATAATTTAATGTAATTGCTGAATATTTTATTAATAAATAAATGAAAGATGAGACAACAGCTTAGGGAAGTTGTTAAATGAGTGTTTTACTGGTCACTTGATGGGGAAGGCTGGGTTGAGAGCAGATTGACACTTGGCATCATCCTCAAACTACTTCTAGCTGTTGCAGGTGGCAACTTCCCTATTTTTGTGGTCATGTTCTCCAAGAAAGTGGAACAAGAGCAGGTGACTCATTAAGTAAAAACTGACCCAAAAGACCTAGGCATGCTAATAAAACTTCCCATTGAAGACAATTGAGGCTGCTCATTCTGGATTTGTGAACATTCTGAGTGAATGAAGTGCACAAGAGAATTCGATGGAGGGGACTAGCTGAAGTATGTTTTGAGTGGAAAAGTGCTAAAGACCTAAACTAGTGCAGCTATTCTAAGTTGAGTTCATACTGCTGCATGCAGTACTGACTTATTGTTGAACACTCAGTGGAGTTGCAGAGGATTCCTAGACTACATCTCTCACCCAGTATTTCTACCGGGTGGACCAGGAGACAAGCTTGGGGGTCTCAAGAATTGCAGTCCAACTTTTCTCTAGGAGTTGTTTGGGAGGAACAGGTTCCTTAAGCTATTGTCACATCATCTATATTTCCAGGTCCTACTTGTTTTATTCAACTATCTAAGTATTTAATGTTCTCTGGAGACTTTATGTTTAAGTAAAGATATGTTATGTTTCTGTTCTTATTGCTGCTAGGGTTAGCTGGGAGAAATGTATATAATGTGAGAAGTTAGTAAGTTCTGAACTTGTCAAATTAGGGTAAATGATTAGAAGATCTTCTTATTTAATTAATAGATAAAAAAAAATCACCTAAACTGTATTTTTCCACGCCTTTTATAAGGTAGTACTCTAGTATAGTCGGTTAGTTTAATTTTAGATAAAGAATTCGAATGAAGTATGCATGCATATGAAATTGTTAATTTGTACAGGTTCACAAGTATAAGTTGTGTGTATGCTTTCTTTTATACTGTTAATTTAGTTAGAATACTTGAAGTAAATAACCAGAAATAGTTAGTAAAGAGCTAAGGGTATTAAACACTAATCTGTGTGTAATGATTTGCACAGTAAATCAAAATTATTATTACAAATATAATATTTTAATAATAAACAGATAATATATAAGCAAGGAATTAACATAACTAAGTTTAACTTAAAAAAAACAGTTTACAAGGCAAATCATATACCAAAATAATTCATTTAAGTGAAAATGCAAACTATGGTTAACTAAGAATGAAATACTAGCTCTGTAATTATCTAAAGAAGAATTAGGGTTTATAAAATAACTTATGTAAAAGAACTGTTCTTTCATAATTAAATGAATTCAAAATCTATCTACTCTATTCTATACAACCATAAGTATCAATTAGATGTCTGTATGGAGTTACATACTTTATCTATGAGTAATTATAAAAATTAAAAACCTAACAGTATATTTTCAATCTCAAAGATTTCAGAAAAGAATTAAGTTATACAACTAATATCTTTCCTTTTTTATTATTTTACTACATAAATCATTGCTGATTTAATAACTAAGTTACTATCTAAAAACCCCAACTGTTAGAAACCCTTAGGGTTTAATTTACTTAAAAGAAAAACAAAATAGCCAAGAATTTACTTACTCCTGAAACCTTCGAAAGGTTAAATTACAACAGGAATAGTTAAGTAACCAATATATATATAAATATATTATCAAAACAGAGTTACAGTCATCCAGTTGCAAGCTGTAAGTAACATTTTAAGACTAAAAATTGACTTCAATAGTTACAACCTTCTGGCCTTTTTACATTACAAGTCAAGGCTTAAAAGCTTGTTTCAAAAAGTATCATGACTACAAACACAATTCAATAGACAAAACAATTGTCTCGGCTATAAAAGCCCTATCCAAACTTTGCTAAAACAGTCACTAGGTCTTCATAATTTTTTAAAACCAATCATCATATAACGACCCCTAGCCAGTCCAAGCTTTTACATTGTAGTACATCATAGCCGAGCTGAAGGACCTTAAACCTACAAACTCCATCAACAAAATTCAACACTATAAACCACTGTAGGAGAACCTCAGTGAAACCGACGCTTATCAGGAGAATCAATTTGGTGAAGCCCCTTCTCTTTACGATTTTTCAAACCTCGGGTAACCTTGTAGACTGTAGCCTGCAAAAGTTTGAACATGAAAACAAGAGTTATGACTATCATTGATAATAATGAAAGAAACTAAATTGAACAATACAAAAAATGCTAAGATGAAAAGAATTTCATATCTGGGATTTTATCCTTTATCTCTGCCGATTAAAAAAACAAGTTTTAAAACCCTAACCACTGCTTTCGAAGACAACGAGCTTTAGGAGGGCACTGTCAAGGGCATTACAAGCACACAGTGCTCACTTCCAAACTCTCATCTACCCTTCAAAGAAACGACAGGCAAAGACAAATACCACGCCGAGAGGTAAACAGTAAAAATCAGTTGAACCCTAGCCACCTTTGGGAGAACGTTGAGCTTCAAAGAAGCACTGTAGAAAAAATACGCAGCTCGCAGAGTACAAACCAAGTCCCAAACCCCATGATGGAGCAAAGGAAAATGCCACTCTACAGAATGGGCTGCAAAGACATTTGATTTTTACCCTAGTACAAGAAAGACAGTAAACAACTCCAGCCACACTACAGCAACCCTAGAGCTTTACACACCTCCTCAGCTCACCAACGCATCAGGAAATGGTTAAAAACACTTCCATAGGTAAGGTAACAAAAAGAGCATAGAGTTTGCAGAGCTAAGTAGTGGCGAGGAGAAGGTTTCGATCACAAACCAGAGATAGTGTTCATTTACACTTCTCCACACAAGAGAAGAAGTTTGTTTGGTAGGAAGTTGATACAGGGGAGGGACAAATAGACAGAGTGGCCATGAGCTGCGGCCACTCTTCCAGAACAAGGTAAAAACTTAGGTAAAAGCAAGAATTTAGGGTTTAGAGATCCTTTATATGCCAAAAACTCCAAAGTCAAAACCCTATCAAATGAGCAACAACCACATGGCTCTAAATTTACTTGCAAAGGATGGGTTTGATATTAAAGTCTGAACTCCTTGTTGTAGCCTGCACATAATGGTGTATAAAGGAGTTAACACCTTGAGATATTTTATGTCATACCATACTTCTTAAAACCATTTTATTTACATTATATTATATTTCATGTTATGTTGTGTTATTTTTTATTTATGGTTTTATGCTTGTTTTATCCCAAGTAAATAACTTGGGAGGTAGTGGTTAAAACTAGGGTCCTAGTATAAGCTAAAAACCATAGAGATGGTATAGAGAAAATCTATGCTTCTCATTGTTTTTCTTTTATAAACGAGGTTGTGTAATTGGTATTAGAAATATACAAAATGATGAAGGAAATCATTTACGTGTACATATTTGTAACTAAAGAAGATACCATAGGATTTTTCTTTGCTAGGTATTAAACTATGGAAACTAATATATGATGTAAAACAATAATACCCTTACAAGATGAGATAATCATACAAAGAACCATAGATTAGACTTCCTCGAAGGATATTTCTTTTACTTGAAATAACAGGATATTTAAAACTGAGTTTAAAGATAAACATTGATATAAAAGCATCTCAAAATTTTGGTAAATATTAAATAGTTATAAACTATTATTTATACTAAATACTAGTTTTCATGAGTGGTTATTGGTCAAAAATATTTTATCACTTCAAATATATCATAGATATTCTAGGTTACTGTATCTCTTAATGGTAGAAAGAAATCTGTTCCACAAGATGCATATACTAGAATTACATATAAGTTTTTAACTGAGAATCACAAAATGAAAGTTAATTGAATAAGTTCTATGATAGTAAGCGTAACGGAGCTAAATCCAGTTTATTGGAATATTGTTAGTACTAACAGTTATGTAGGTTTCTAACAATAAAAATATCAACGATACCTCTTACTGGGTTCAAGCTGCAAAACAGATAATTTAACTACCATTTTATTCTATGCTAGTTGAATGATAATCTCGATCTGGAAATTCTGGTAACAAAACTGCTTACCTGTATAGAACCTGTAAAAGAAGCATCACTTCACTGCATTAGCTGTAAGCTAAGTAAGCCCCGATATCAACTAAAGTTCTTTCCTACTTGTCATAAGACAGTAAAAACATAATTAGTATCAGGTTTAGATATAGTTTTCTTTCCCTATCATTTTAAACATAAACTGCTGAATTCAAAATACTTAACATGGAACTAGGAAGATAAACAAATAATTTATACAGAACTAGAGATTTACAAATGTTCAGTTCTAGATACTATTGATTAAAGTAACCGTTAGCAGTTATTGGTTCATAGGCAGTGACGACTATGAACATTTTATGTTACATGAAAAATTTTAAATTTTTATGAATTTTTGGGTTATTACACAGAGAGCTGATCGGACTAACACATCAACCAATTAACTGAAACATCAACCAAATCACATCCAGATGAGCCCACACGTGTGGAGGAGAGAGAGAGGGCGTAAATATCAAGGATGCATGATGTGGTGCACTCCCTCTTCAGCCCAGATCAACTCCTTCTGTCAAGGAATGGTCAGATCTAGCCAATCCAAAGCTGATGAGACTGATTTCAGTCAGATCGAAGCAAAATCCACTGATTTAGGAATTTGGACTTGCTCCATTATTTAATTAATTTTTAATTAAATTAATTAATATTTGATTTTTTGGATTTTTGACCTGAGTGATGGACAAATCACCCAAAAATTACGTAAAGTGGGTTTATGGGTTTATCGGGTGCTTTGAGTTAGAAAATGAGCACCCCCATGACTGAAACTAACTTTTAACCCCACTTTTATTACAAGAACAATTTTTCCAATCAGACTATTAAAAAAAGTCCCAAGGGACACTACCCTCTGGGGGACCCATAGAATATGGGGGTAGCCCCTCCATATAGGGCATTTCATACACCCCACTATACCCCTACCTCTAATCCCAATAAGAGCATAGGAAGGCTCCTAGTGCCCATACAACATGTATGGGGTACAAGTACCCCATATATGCTGTATGGGCACTAGGAGCCTTCCTATGCTCTTATTGGGATTAGAGGTAGGGGTATAGTGGGGTGTATGAAATGCCCTATATGGAGGGGCTACCCCCATATTCTATGGGGCCCTCAGAGTGTAGTGTCCCTTGGGACTTTTTTAAAAATAGCCGAAGTTTTGTGAAAAAATTAAAATTAAAAAATTAAAAAAAACAAAACCTAGGGGGACTTAGCACATGTTCATATGACTCAACCATAATGCCTAGTATGTTTATAGATTGACACACAGACTCTAATAACCTCAATAGGCCTAAATTCCAAGCCGACCACCCCAACTTTGGAGGTATTGAGTGAAAAACTCAAAAAATATCAATCGTTTATTCAACAACCAATAATAACCAAGGGAAAAAAACACTCTGGGTTGATCGGATTGACAAATAAAGTCCAAGAGACCGAGTCTTTTACAGACACTACCATGCTAGAAAATTTTATTACAACTCCCCCAAGGGGGTATGAACATGTGGTAGATAAAAAAAACACTTCCCAAAAGAAAGTTTGAAGGTATTCTGAAGTCCGAAGAAATCATCGTTGTCCGGTTCACCAGGCTCACTTGGTAAAACCATCAAGTACAACTTAGGTGGTAACAATACTTCTCCACACTACCATCTGCAACATGCTTGATCTTATAAAGCCATATGGAAGTCACTACTGAATTTCCTATAAGTCTGGGAACAAATTACCAAATATCATTCTTCATGATTGACTTATACTGTTCAATCATGGCATCAACCCATACCTATTTACTTGTTGCTTCTTCGTACAATGAAGGTTCTGGACTGATAAGCTGACTCATAAGACCAAAGTACTTATGTGGTCTTATGCCTTCTCTGAAAGTCCCTGGAGGAGCTTTATGCTTATTGGATTCTTGTACCGTTTCTCGATACCAAGAAGGTATCCTTTTGGATGGAGGAACTTTAAGTAGTTCTTCTAGTGCACTTTCAATGTTCTCAGGAACATCTGGATTTTGATCATCAAACTCTTCCTCCCTCTGAATTTCTGAATATGGAAACTCAAGTGGAGCAACTGCATCTTCCGATGAAAGCTCTAGGGTTTTACGAAACACCGCTTCCTCATGGAAGATCACATCTCTACTGACCTCAATGTACCTATGTCCAGGTATATATACTCGATAATCCTTTGAGCAATCACTATACCCAACAAATAAGCCTTTCTTACTGGAAGGCTCTAGCTTGGCCCTCTTTTCTTTTGGTATATGAACATACACAGGAGTACCGAATATTCTCATGTGGTCAATTGCAGGTTTCTTCTTGGTGAAGACTTCTTCTGGAGTCTCCTCACCCAAGATATCATGAGGGATTCTATTCTGGATGTACACAATAGTTCTTATAGCTTCAGCCCACAAAGACAAAGAAATATCTAGATCAGTGATCATGGCATTAGTAGCCTCACAGATCGTTATATTCTTCTTTTCTGCAACCCCATTTTGCTAGGCATTGTAAGGCATTGTCAGCTCTTTCTTGATTCCTGATTCTCAACAAAAATCATCAAACTCATTAGATTCATACTCACCTTCGTTATCTAATCTCAAGATACGAATGTGCCTGTCTGTCTGATTTTCAATCAGTGTCTTGAACTCTTTGAACCTATCAAAGGTTTCACTCTTGACCTTAAGGAAGTAAATCCAAGACTTCCAAGAGTAGTCATCGATAAACAAGACATAATATAAACACCCACTCAAGGAGGGTGAAGACATGGGCCCACAAATGTTAGAATGAATCAAATCCAAAATACCTTTAGATCTACTCTTGCTTCTGGGAAAGTATTTCTTAGTGTTCTTACCTAGAGCACATCCTTTATAGATTCCTTCATGTTTTGGAGAAACTTCTGGCATACTTGTGACCATCTTCTGCAATCTTGGGAGAGCTCTGTAGTGAAGATGTCCAAACCTTCTATGCCAAAGTTCACAAGGATCAACTGAGTGATGTACCAAAGCATTAGTGGAGACTCTGGAAGCCTTGTAAAGGTCTCCCTCTCGAACCCTAATATGTACTGCATAGTCTAGATATGTGTCCTTTGCCCATAAAAAGACCTTCTTGTCCATAAAGAGGACTATGTGGCCCTTGTCTTCTAAACCAGCAACAAATAAAAGATTCTTCTTTAAACCAAGAACATAAAGAATATCATCAATATGAAGAACCATACCTGAGTCAAGTTGAAGTGAAGTTGAGCCAACTCCTTCAATATTGTAAGTGGAGTCATCTCTAAGTTCTACCTGAGTGGTGAATTTCTTCTTTTTGTAACTGGTAAGGGTACCATGGTTACCTATCATGTGCCTGGAGGCACCACTGTCCACCAACCAAGAAGTGGAGCAAGCCGAGAAAGAACTAGTTAGAGCAGAAATCAAATAGTACTCTCTTCTAGGCTCATCTGTTTTATTAGCCTTGATTTTCTTCTTCTTCTTTGTTTCTTCATCTTCTTCTTCCTCTTCTTCTGCAGCAGATGCCTGAAACTTTCTCTTGGGTTTCTTCTTGTTCTACCTGCAGTCTCTAGCATAATGTCCAAATTTGTGATGAGTATAACATTCAATCATAGACATGACAGAAAACTTACCCTGAGGTTTCTTCCCTTTCTTTTGCTGAGGGAAAGGTTTCTTGAACCTTTTGGTCTTTACTACAAGTGCAAGGTTATCCTGCTTGATTACCTTGTCAGTGTTCCTTGCTTCTTCTTGTATGCAATCATGCCAAAGCATTTCAAAGGTTGGTTGATTTTCTCATCCAGAGACGGATGCCGTGAAGGTTTCCCAGGAGCTTCGGAGACCATCAACCATTGTTTGTACAAGATCACCATCATCAACAGTAACACCAAAACCAAGGAGTTGATCTCTTACATCTTTGATCTTGGTGAAGAAGGAACCAACACTTTCATTTTTATTCAGCTTCAAATTTCATAGCCTCTTCTTCAAGACTCTCTTTTGACTGGGAGCCTTCTTTTCAGAGAGGTTTACCAATGTATCATAGCATCCTTTAGCAGTCTTCAAGGATGTGATGTTAGGCATTAATTCTTCTTTGATAGAATCATAAATAGATCTTCTAGCCTTACCTTGCTTCCTCTTGTAGGAAAGCTTACCAGCATTTGTAGTTGGCTCTTCTGTGACATTAAGAACAATGTCATCCAAGTCATTCTCATCAAGAATGGTTGTCAACCTGGCCTTCCAGGAATTGAAGTTTACTAAACCAGAGAGCTTCTCTTCCGATTTGAAACCAACGGTAGCCATCTCTGTCACTTGTCCAAAAAAGTTAGATCTGCAAATCTTATTCCAAGATCTAGTGAAAAACAACAGCATTGTCCCTTTACTGTGTTTTCACATGCTAAGCTCTGATACCATGTTGAATTTTTAGCATTAGCATAAACTTTTAAAATTTGCAGATAAACATAAATATATCAGCAATATAGTAAGAACACATTCATCACATCAGCACACTTGGAAACAATATTTTCACTGGGGAAACCTTCAAAGGACAAAAACCCTAAAAGCATTAATAGCTCATCTCGTAAATGAGATGGCTTAAAAAAATTCTCCAAAAAGTTCCTCGAACCCAAATCTGGGTTTTACCACAGTCACAGGAAAAATTTCTCAATAAAATATGAGACTGATATTTCCAACCACAATTTCTAGAATTCATAAAAATTACCAATTTAGGGCTTTTTCAGCACACTGAGATTTCTCTCTCTCCTACCCAGAAAAGACAAAGGCTGCCCAACTCAAATCTGACTGTCACATACAGTCTACACCTTTCTTTCGTACAGCTGTACAGACATACAAATCTGTCCTTACTACTGTCTGTTGACTGTTTTGCCTTGTCGTTGACTTTCTGCCTACCTGTTGACTTTTTGCCTGCTCGATCTGCTCTTCTGGCTGCCCGATTGTCCTTCCTTCTGCTCGAAGCCTGCTGAACAGGTTCACGAGTTCCCTGAGGCACCTAGGGTTTGTCAATTGATAGCCCAAGGCCCTAATGGGTCTGCCAACAACTGCTACAATAGACTGTTGCGACCCATAGCCCTCATGGGTTACCTTGTTGGATGCCCAAAATTAAATGGAGAGAGGGTCGAGCCTTAAACAGACTGTCCGTAAAGAAAAATGGAGCGATCATGAAGAAGAAGGGATTGCTAAAGTAGATCTGGAGGCTGCTGATAAAAATGTAAGACTGTCCAAAAAAGATGAAGAGAGATGCCCAAGAATAAGACTGCTGATAAAAACCCTAGCTGAGGGTTTGCTGGAAAAATTGCGCTACCTGAGGCAAGATAGTCTTCATCAAAATAAGAGTAGCAGCTTCACCGGTGAGATAGAACTTGTGTGTGTCAAATGAGAATATTTGATCTCCTTTTATAGCCTTTGTTCACCTGTAAGTGGACAAGATTAGGAAAAATAAAAATAAAAATATTTTTATTATTTTCTTAATTTCATTTTTACCAAAAAAGGTGCTTTTATTTTTCCTTTGAATTTTATAAGAAGTCCTTGTTAAGTTAAGTTCCCATTGTGGTCATTTTCATGTGGCCAACAAGTATTTATTTATTTTGACTTTTGACTTTGGTCTTTTTCCAAGTGCCCCTGTGGTCCTTTTTTATTTCAAAAATACATCATCATAAACCAAGAGAGTTATCAATGCTTTTATCTCACACACTGTGTGACACCTAGATCTGGTACTAGGGTAACTTAACCAAGGGTAGTTAATCCTTGGAGAAGCACACCAAGCCCATAGCTCAAGGGTCAAAGTGCAATACACATGCCCAGACCCAGTCTAGGGCTTATAGTGTCTTCATTTTCCAAAAGAATGGCTACTCATAACTAGGCTGAGTCTACCATTCCCAGACTAGTCGACATCGTGGTCCCAGACCAGATGTCTACTCAACACTAGGTTGATTCTACCTAGGGCAGATTTGGGTCTATATCATGGTCCAAGACTAGATATCTACCATTCAACAAAATTTTCGCTCAACAATGGGTTGAGCCTTCACCATGGTCTCGGACCAGGTGGCCCATTCTCCAAAGAGAAGGGCTCTCGATGCTGCTCAGAAAAATCAACAGGGACCTAACGGTTGGACAATAGAATTATTTCTAGACCTTTATGATCCCCTGGGAGGAGATTTAATGAAAGTAGTGCAAGATACGATACAAAGGGGAAGGATACCTACCATTTTCAACTCAACCTTCATTGCTTTAATCCCTTAAGTTAACAATCCTTCCTCTCTGAATGATTTTAGACCCATTTCCCTCTGCAACTGTATCTACAAGGTGGTCTCCAAGGTTATACCAATAAGACTCAAGGACATTCTATCAAAACATATCACTGAAGAACAATTTGGTTTCTATCACATGCCCCAATTTTGCAAAAACAATTTTATATTATTTGGTATTATTTGAGGACAATATGTTAAATTTTATGCTAAGTTGTAATTGACGACTCAGCAGAGTCAAGGATATTTAATGTAATTCTGAATATTTTATTTCTAAAAAAATAAAGGAGGAGACAACAGCTTAGGAGAGCTGTCATGAGAGTGTTTACTGGTCACATTGGTGGAGGAGACTGGGTGGAGAGCAAACTAACATGTGGCAGCATCCTCAAACCACTTCCAACTGTTGCGGTAGCAACCTCCCTACATTTGGGGTCATGATTCCCCAAGAAAGTGGAATCAGAGCAGGTGGCTCAATTAATGAAAACTAACCCAAAATACCTAGGCAATCTATATAAAAATTCCCATTGAAGAGAGCTGAGGATGCTCATTCTAGAGAAGTGATCATTCAGGTGAATGATTGTACTTCAGAGAAATTCAATGGAAGGGAGTGTGGAAAGTGTTTGAGGGGATAACTGCTGATTGATCTAGCGCATCTGTTAAGCTGAAAGATCTTACTGCAAAGAGGAGAGTGTTTTACTGAGATATTGGACTAGTCTACTGTTTGCATTCTCCACCAGTTCTCAACCAAGAAGACCAGGAACAGGCTTGGGGGTCCTGAGGAAGCATTGTTTGAGCGCTCTCCAAGAGATTGGTAGGGAGGAATGGCCTCCTAACGTTGTTGTTGTCTATCCTAAACAGGTTCTACATTATTTTGTTTTACTGTGTTAGATAGATAAATCTAAGCCTGACTGTTATATGAATGTTAAATATTCAGTTTGTAAATGTTAGAATTTAGTAGTCTTTTTAATTTATTGAAGAAATGAATTTGAAAAGTAATGTGTTAGAATGGAAAATAATTTCTAGTTAGTGTTTTTCCACACTTGGAAAACCAGGCCGTACTCTAGCACTGATACAATGTTTACAGTAGATGAAAGAAAATGATAAGAGATTGAATATAATAGATATGGTTCTGCATTTTGTAGATAGCAGAGTAATTAATACTATGTGTAAGTTATTATTAAAGAGTACAGTATTCTAGATAGTTATGTTTACTGTTTTTATGAGCATATCTATGTTAGAAAAGAAACAGTAGTGCTAAAATAGAATTATAGTAAAGAAATATATTGTTACAATAAAAATTATAGGAGATACAGTAAGTATCTAAACAAGGTTTCAACCACCCTTATATCATTTAGCTTAAAACTATTATTTTACATATACTAGAATATGATTATGTTATAAATACTATTAAAGGAAGAAATAATCAGAGTTCAGAGTTAATGTTTAAAACATTACGTAACCCTGAACCTTTACTAATTAACAGAGCAGTAAACAAATGGTGGAAATTTAAATGTAAACAGTAAATAGAATGAAGCTAAGAATTTACCTATTCCAAGAATAATTATTTTCCAACAAGCTCTAATTCTGTTTAGGTTTAACCTAAGGTTCAAGCCCTAATTCTACTTCCATTCTTTTTATAAAAGTATTTCTTTAAAACAGAATAAATAAATTAAAATTTAAAAACTAAAATACTAAAGTATGCACTAGACTGAGTACAGTTTTATAAAAAGAACTTACAGTATTTGTATAAACTCTTTTATTTAAAGAAAAAGAAATATTTAAACAGGATAAACATTATTAATACTATTGTAACAACGTAAAATAGGTAAACAGAAACCAACACAATTGATAAATTTTAAGAATATATTTATCTAAGGGTCCTTTTACGGTAAACCCTAATATTCAAATCCTAACTGAAAAGCTTAAACATATAAAAGTTTACCTTACATCTGAACTTACAGTCTTCACATTATCTTAATTTATTTACAAGAAAAATATTAAAACAAATAGTCATCATTATTAACAGTCGAGGAAGGGAAGACTCAAATTACACAGAGTCATAATTTTACATGTTATAAAACTGATGTATAAACGAGACAGAGCTCAATTTCTTTTAAAATCCTTTTTTAAACCAAATATATTACTCTGTTAGGCCGAAAGGCTTAAGACATAACAAGTTTATTTTACCGTAGCTCAGGCCGGTTACACCCAGCATCGTGGCGGGGGTTTGAAGGACAAAACCAACAAACAATTTATAAAACTTCATTACTATAATAACATTTATGGGACAATGTATATTTTATTATAGTATTCGAAACAGAGAACCTTTAAACCAAGAAGACAAGAGAATCTCCACATAATAAGAACAGAGTATGTCGTTATTGAGCCATAAGGCTGTAAACCTGTCAAATAGTCGAGAAAAGTGAAATACAAGTCACAGCATCAAGGCCGAAGCAACCCTGCTACAAGCAAGGGTTTAATAACCAAAAATACTAAACAACAACTAAGCTAAACATTTTAAACACTGAAGGAACCGAGGTCGTATTTCTTCTCCAACTGAAACCCTTTTTCCCTAATCTGTACAAGCAGGGAGTTGCCACATTGTAACTGGGGCTTACCCCTAGGTATTGCTGTAAATCCAAACATGGAGAGGGTTCTTCCAAGCGTAAGGGCGAACTGCAACCTACAAGCAACCCGAGGGTTTTAGTTAGAAACCGACTAATCTATAATTAAAACTGTAGCTAGAAATTTATAACAAGTATAAAATAAACTCTTTACTTGAAGGTGAAAGATTCAGGAATCGGGGAGGAATTGATTCCACACCACGAGCAGCACAACCCTCGTCCTCAGCAGTGATAAAGCCGACGGGGCTCACAATACATTCTACACCACGAGCAGGAGTAAGGTTTGGCAATGGCCACAAAAGGAAACAACACTAAAAAACTACTGACAGAGCTTCACTACCCTCACGACAGCGTATTGTATGCAGGAAGAAAAACACCAAATGTGAGCTGTGAACTTCGCAACCCTTACACTAGAGTGGCAACACTCATCTACACACAAACAATGGAGCTGGAGACGAGCACAAGCGAGCCCTCATGGCCGTAGTAAACCAGACAGAGAAAAGACCAAAACCCTCGACAAAGAATGAGGAGTTATGGTTGTTTTGGAGACTTCTAAATCATGCATTGTACGGTGGTGGATGTTCCACGTATCCATAAATTTATCCAGTCCACAGTGGGTCGAGTTGTATAGTCTCCACTGCACTGTCGGGAACCAAATTGTGTTAATAATTTAAATAATGACCAAAATGATAGTATAATGTACAAAGTCAATACATATCATTTCAATGATGAGCTATGAAGTCAAGCTATGTTTAGAATGAGGTTTTATTGTATCGATAAACCTTATATTATAAACCTTGGAATCTTCGTTGGTAATGAACCAAAACATTTTATTGCATTGTTAATTCTTGTTATATGTAAACATTGAAATCTTTCGTTGGTAAGATAATAACTATGGAAAGATCCATAATAGGGTATATGCCCTTAATCATAAGTTACTAGTTCTAACAATAATCATTATTCAAACTTTACAATGAAGAACTATGTTGTTAGACCTAGTCTTATGTAAACATTAATGGTAAGAATTTAGTTTATAAATCATCAATGTGTATATAAAAGTATTTACACTCTGAAATAATCTCTTACACTTATATGTTTATTCTATAGTACCAGAGAGTAAGATAAACATCTTGGAGGTTTATAGACATTTGGTCTCCATAAGGAACCAAAGCTCTAAATGAAACAAACCAAGGTTAGATTAGACTTGGAAGTTGAAGATAGTAAAACTATCTAGGAATACATATAGCATCACTATTATTTTGTAATTTCATCACATTACTTATGTCATGAAGAGATTTGGAGAATATAAATCACAACTTGACAACATTTGTACAAATGATCATTTATAGACTTATTACATTAATAAGCTGATAAATTTCCTCTACTGAAGCTGAATTAAAGGTAAAGCTAAGAGTTCTCTGTAATCTTGTTTCTTAAAAGGTCTTAGGTCTATTTACATACTCAAGCAGTGTTTTAAAGTTTAGAAATAACAACAGTAGTAAACTCTTATGTCATTTAAGGAAAAGTTATACAAAATCACGAGCTCTATAAGTAACTTGGCTAATAGCTAGAAAGAAGAACTGTCCGAAATAAAAATCATACTAATGAAAAACATTGAGTATGGTAAGGTTTTTAGTCCTTACAACATGAATTTAAAATACTATCATAGTTGTAAAACAAGTAAAGGAAAGTTACTTTACCTCGTAAGTACCCTTGAATTCTATTGAGCAAACTTTTACTCTAGCAGTATTTTTTTATGCTAAAAGAAGTATATCTGGATTAATGCCTTAATAAACTCTTACTGGTTCAAAATTATCCTGTCAAGCCTGTAAGATCCAGAAATCCAGGTAAGTTAGCAATCACTAAGTAAGCCCCAGTTAGAAAGTAACTTCTCACCTACTTGACAAAATCAGCTCATCAGTATAGCTAGAAACAACTGAATGCAGGTTATTTACATCACATATCAAAATTAAAATAGTATTAATTTATATGTGTTTAAGTTAATGGTTACCTTTGTTAACTATTTCATTTTTCCGTTAGCCGCTAACAGTTATCAGACTGCGACTATAGATAGTTTATGTTACATCAAAAAATTTTAAATTTTTGTGAAAATTTGGGGTTTTGATAGTTTCCTAAAAGGGAGACAGATTCATGAAGCCATCGGGGTTTCCCATGAGGGATTACACAGCATAAAAACAAAAAAAACGCAAAGGGGCTATTCTAAAAATCGACTTGTCCAAAGCCTATGACAAAGTAAGTTGGCTATACATTCGTATGCTCCTGACTCATATTGGATTTGGTATTGATTTTATCAGGTGGATCATGAGTTGTATTACTATAGTCTCTTTTTTAGTTCTGATTAATGGGGTTCCCTCTCCTTTCTTCCATGTTGAGAGAGGTCTTCGACGGGGATGTCCGTTATCCCCTTTTCTTTTCCTGTTGGTAGCTGAAGGATTGAGTAGGGCTTTAAGGGAAGCAAAGCGGCATGGTTCTTTGCAGGGCATACAAATATCACAGAATTTGTACATAACTCATCTCCTGTTTGTGGATGAGTGGTGGATGATGTCCTAATTTTCTGCATAGGAACGGTGAGGGACACAAATAATCTTCAAGAAATCTTGGACCTTTTTTCAAAAGCTACGAGGATGGAGATAAATTCAAGAAAATCAACTTTGTCTGCTCATCTTTTGAGGGTCGAGGAGATGCATGAACTCAGCAGGATATTTCCCTTTAATTTGGCAGGGCTAGATTATGGTTTGAAGTATGTAGGGTTCTACTAAAAACCAAATGATTATCAAAAACAAGATTGGAAGTGGCTCTTGGAAAAACTAGAAAAGCGACTAAAGGCATGGAGCCATAAATGGATTTCTAGAGCAGGGAGGTTGGTGTTGGTAAAAGCAGTGTTGGAAGCAATTCCCGTTTACTGGATCTCCCTTTCCTGGATCCCTGAAGGCATTCTGGAAGAGCCAAGAAGAACCTATTTTAGGTTTCTATGGAATGGAAAGAAGGAAACCCAGGTGAACCCTTGGGTGCACTGGGAGAAGATAGTTGTACCTAAAGGGCTAGGGGGCTGGGGTATAAATATCTTTCTGTTTGCAAAGTCACTAGCGGCCAAGGAGGTTGGAGATTGCTAAAATCTAAAAGTCATTGGACTCAAGTGATTTCACATAAAAACATAGCTCATGATTCTGTAGAAGAATGGATAAGGAATCCTAGGAAATCCCATACAGTAGGTTCGGTGATTTGGAAGGCAGTGGTTCTATCCTTCCATGTTCTTAAATCCAACTTGGCTTGGAATGTGGGGAATGGTAGAAGGTTTAGGGTAGGTGAGGATACGTGGGCAGGAAGTACTCAACAACATCTACTCCCAAGCCACACGTCGGAGGCTCTGAAATAGAGAGGGTTCGTTTACCTCTTTCAATTAGCTGAACTTGTTCAGGAGAATCCCTGGTTCCAATCGTGGAGGATGGCTTCTTTTTATGGGTTATTAGAGCCAGATGAGAGGGAGATGGCAAGACTCATTGGAGAACCAAATAGAGCACAAATCCAGTTAAGGGACAGGGAGGATTAACTTATCTAGAATATAGATCCGCTTGGCATCTATACCCCCAGGATGGATACATAAAACTAAGTGCAGATGGCTTACAAAGGGATCTAGTTTAGTGGTGGAAGAAACTGTGCAAAATCAAAAGTCCACCAAAAAATCGACTCTTTATGTGGTGTGTCCTGGAGAACAAGGCTCCAACATGGGACAACTTGCAGAAAAGGAGATTTCAGGGACTTGGATGGTGTAGGCTATGCAAGTCTGATGGAGAGTCTGTTTCTCATCTTTTTTTGCAATGTCCATTTATCAAAGAAGTCCAGAAAGAGTGTTTGAGGTCTCTAGGATTTCCTTGTAGGTGGGAGAGCAATACGGTTCTCCAAGCCTGGGAGAATAGGAGGACTTTGGCAGCTCAAGAAAATATGAAAGCTCTACCTCTGTTAGTAATTTGGGGAGTTTGGCTTGCTAGAAACAATTTAGTTTTTGTCGATAAAGCTTGCACACATGAAATTACAACAGACCTCTCTTGTGGCATTCTATATGCCTTTCCTCAAATGTCAGCGCAACAAGATAGAGGGAGGCTCTGGAAGTGGAATTTGACAAGTCGGTGCCCTGGGGATTCTTTGATGGAGCAACAAAAAATAATTCTTGTGGGGGAGGGGCTCTCCTTTTTCTTTTAGAGACCCATTTATTCGAGTTAGTAGTGGGCTTAGGGGAAGGCAGTAACAATTTTGCTGAACTTATGAGCCTCAAACTACTCCTTATTTTTGCAGCATAGAAAGGGTGCAGAAATCTAATTTTTTTTTAGACAATGAATGTTATAAATTGGACAAAAGGGATTCAACATTGCAGAAATATAAGACTTGCCAATATTTTATCATCAATAAAAGAAGTTCTAAACTCTTTTGTTTCCTTTTCGTGCCAGCATGTTTATAGGGAAAACAATGAAGAGGTGGATAAAGCCTCGAAGGAGGGGTTGTAGATGGCCTTGGGGCTTTGGAAGATAAGAGAACATAGAGATGGCAGCACTCGGGAATTTTATCACAGGCCCTTTATAAAATGAGCAGCATTCTATATTTTTTCCATCTCTACAAACAACTTTCCTTATTTTCTTGCACTCATAACAGGTTTTATTTTGCACAGTGGACTGTTTTTTTCCACAAATAATAGTTTGCAGAACTCTTTATTTTGAATAGGTTACTACAAATGTGTTAGAGGAAATATCATTTTTGAACTTGACAGCTTAATTATAATAGTAATGTAACCGTTTTTTTTGTTATTTTGTGGATTTTTCAGAAGACTTACGAAGTCTTTACTAAAAGACCTAT
The DNA here is from genome assembly GCA_001517045.1 of Pseudotsuga menziesii. NCBI lineage: Eukaryota > Viridiplantae > Streptophyta > Pinopsida > Pinales > Pinaceae > Pseudotsuga > Pseudotsuga menziesii. Next base: position 365,238 of record LPNX010069498.1, read on the forward strand.
CAGTTGATCAGAAATACACATTTATGTGTATCTACAGTATGCAATTTTATTCTCGGTGGATGAAATAAAATTACTCTTTTTTCCCAAGAAAAAAGAAAGAAAGTAATAATGGAAGTTTAAAATTTTTTTGTAAGCTGCACATTTTATTAACCAGGAAAATCAAAAGTTACATATCGTGGAGTCTGAGGTGGCCTTAGGTGGTGAAACCACTACCCGAGCCATTCAAAATTACATGAACTTCTGGCATTACTGGAGAAAAGAAAGTCTTGTGGCCCTAGGGGCCAAGAAAACCTTAACACGTCTATTGATCTACAGGATCTAGCTTTATACAAAAAAACTTAACAGAAGAAATAATAACAGTTTGTAGCAAAAAGACTTAACATAGCAGTCTGAACCAGGAAGTGGCCCCGTCGACTCCAGAGACATGGCTGAATTAGGGTGGTGGAAACTCCTTCAGGATGGGACAGGACCACCCCCCTTACTTTGAATTTGTGACCAAATTAGTAACAGGCATGAACACAGGTGGTGGCGACATCTGGTTGCTTGGATATTCGTTATTCCACACACGTTTGAACAGAGGTTCAATGGTGGATGGGATAGGAAAAGCCATGTTGGTTGCAGCTTCCAGGGTCAGTGTCATTCCTCTATCCGTCGATCTTCCTCCTAAGGCACTGGCACACCCCACACCCTTGGCTCTGACGTGCCTCTGCTTAGTCACCAGGAATGTCCATGCAAAGGTTACATGCAGGCCATTGAGTTGATTATCCATGTCGGTCATTTTGGCCTTGACAGAAGCAACCGTGTTACGGGCCAAGATACAGCTTCCCATCATGTCTTCCATCAGAACCCCCATCATATTTTTTTATCTGCAAACAATGATTGATTTCCCCCCTCCTTGCCCAGTGGTGAGCAGCTCATTAACTAGGTGGCATTCCCAGTCGTCAATTAAACCGCGAACCTACATTGAAAATCTATCTCTGTATCCCTCCTCTGGCATGACACTTAGACCCCGTTGTGAATTTTCGTGGCCACTGCTCCCCTTGAGAGGGGTCCCCTTTTCCTGGACATCCTAGAGACCTGAGTTAAGTGGAGATTGTGAAACTGCAAAACCAACAATGATTGAATATGATACAAAACGAGATGACCAACAGAGCTAGAAGATAACTAGAAGAAAACATGCACAATAGGGTGCAAGTTGATGTCGCCACCTCCCATGGCCACCTTCTTATCTCGTTCCTTCTGTACTCTAAGAGGATCCACACGCTTAATCCTAAACGCCATTAAAACCAAGTTGAATGTTGATGGTACAGTCTTGAGCACCAACAGCCCGGGACGAGACAACTTCACCCACTCGTGCAACAAAACTAAAGGCCTGCGGAGGGGTATTAATGACTCCGGCATGTGTGATACCACGCTGTCGGCTCCCAGATGGAGGCGCGATGCGCTGTCGGTCAAGCAAGCTGGCACCCACATCCGGGTTTAAAATATTATTATTTAATTATTAACTAAACAAATATTAATCAATGTCTAATAATGATTAATGTTGATTAATAATTGTTAATTGAGTGTTAATGATGTTAATTGCTATTAATAAGATTATTGTTATTATTAACTTGATCGATAAATATTAATTACAGCTTTAAATTATGATCCATAAATATTAATTGAAGCTTTAAATTATAATTAAGGTTTAATTATTGAATGTGGTAATAATTCCATGAAGGATCGATGAAGTTTAAAAATAAGTATTATTTAGTTAATAAATAATAATTAATTGAGTTTTAATTATAATTACACTTTGACTGTGAAAATTGTAATAGTGAATACATGTTGTTCTTAAGTTAATGTGAATCTTTATTATTAAATAATTATATTTTATAGCATTTCATGTCATTATATTATGCTGAAAAAATGGGTAATGACTATGGATCCGTATATTATATTGTATTATAGTATTCGAAACAGAGAACCTTTAAACCAAGAAGACAAGAGAATCTCCACATAATAAGAACAGAGTATGTCATTATTGAGCCATAAGGCTGTAAACTTGTCAAATAGTCGAGAAAAGTGAAATACAAGTCACGGCATCAAGGCCGGAGCAACCCTGCTACAAGAAAGGGTTTAATAACCAAATATACTAAACAACAACTAAGCTAAACATTTTAAACACTGAAGCAACCGAGGTCATATTTCTTCTCCAATTGAAACCCTTTTTCCCTAATCTGTACAAGCAGGGAGTTGCCACATTGTAACTAGGGCTTACCCGTAGGTATTGTTGTAAATCCAAACATGGAGAGGGTTCTTCCAAGCTTAAGGGCGAACTACAACCTGCAAGCAACCCGAGGGTTTTAGTTAGAAACAGACTAATCTATAATTAAAACTATAGCTAGAAATTTATAACAACTATAAAATAAACTCTTTACCTGAAGGTGAAAGATTCGGGAGTCGAGGAGGAATTGATTCCACACCACAAGCAGCACAACCCTCGTGCTCACCAGTGACAAAGCCGACGGGGCTCACAATACATTCTATACCACGAGCAGGAGTAAGCTTTGTCAATGGCCACAAAAGGAAACAACACTAAAAAACTACTGACAGAGCTTCACTACCCTCACGACAATGTATTGTATGCAGGAAGAAAAACACCAAATGTGAGCTGTGAACTTCGCAACCCTTACACTAGAGTGGCAACATTCATCTACACACAAACAATGGAGCTAGAGACGAGCACAAGCGAGCCCTTATGGCCATAGTAAACCAGACAGAGCAAAGACCAAAACCCTCAACAAAGAATGAGGAGTTAGAGTTGCGTTGGAGACTTTTAAATCATGCATTGCATGGTGGTGGATGTTCCACGTATCCATAAATTTATCCAGTCCACAGTGGGTCGAGTTGTATAGTCTCCACTGCACTGTCGGGAACCAAATTGTGTTAATAATTTAAATAATGACCACAATGATAGTATAATGTACAAATTCAATACATATCATTTCAATGATGAGCTATGAAGTCAAGCTATGTTTAGAATGAGGTTTTATTGTATCGATAAACCTTATATTATAAACCTTGGAATCTTCATTGGTAATGAACCAAAACATTTTATTGCATTGTTAATTCGTGTTATATGTAGACATTGAAATCTTTCGTTGGTAAGATAATAACTATGGAAAGATCCATAGTAGGGTATATGCCCTTAATCATAAGTTACTAGTTCTAATAATAATCATTGATTCAAACTTTACAATGAAGAACTATGTTGTTAGACCTAGTCTTATGTAAACATTAATGGTAAATATTTAGTTTATAAATCATCAATGTGTATATAAAAGTATTTACACTCTGAAATAATCTCTTACACTTATATGTTTAGTCTATAGTACCAGAGAGTAAGATAAACATCTTGGAGGTTTATAGACATTTGGTCTCCATAAGGAACCAAAGCTCTAAATGAAACAAACCAAGGTTAGATTAGACTTGGAAGTTGAAGATAGTAAAACTATCCAGGAATACATATAGCATCACTATTATTTTGTAATTTCATCACATTAATTATGTCATGAAGAGATTTGGAGAATAGAAATCACAACTTGACGACATTTGTACAAATGATCATTTATAGACTTATTACATTAATAAGCTGATAAATTTC
>LPNX010069498.1:369300-408105 GCA_001517045.1 Pseudotsuga menziesii
TTGAAAAAATCAGCTCATCGGTACAGCTAGAAACAACTGAATGCAGGTTATTTACATCACATATCAAAATTAAATTAGTATTAATTTATATGTGTTTAAGTTAATGGTTACCTTTGTTAACTATTTCATTTTTTCGTTAGCCGCTAACAGTTATCAGACTGCGACTATAGACATTTTATGTTACATCAAAAAAATTTAAATTTTTGTGAAAATTTGGGGTTTTGACAGTTTCCTAGAAGGGAGACAGATTCATGAAGCCATCGGGGTTTCCCATGAGGGATTACATAGCATAAAAACAAAAAAAAATGCAAAGGGGCTATTCTAAAAATTGACTTGTCCAAAGCCTATGACAAAGTAAGTTGGCTATACATTCGTATGCTCCTAACTCATATTGGATTTGGTATTGATTTTATCAGGTGGATCATGAGTTGTATTACTATAGTCTCTTTTTTAGTTCTGACTAATGGGGTTCCCTCTCCTTTCTTCCATGTTGAGAGAGGACTTCGACAGGGATGTCCGTTATCCCATTTTCTTTTCCTGTTGGTAGCTGAAGGATTGAGTAGGACTTTAAGGGAAGCAAAGAGGCATGGTTCTTTGAAGGGCATACAAATATCACAGAATTTGTACATAACTCATCTCCTGTTTGTGGATGATGTCCTAATTTTCTGCATAGGAATGGTGAGGGACACAAATAATCTTCAAGAAATCCTGGACCTTTTTTCAAAAGCTACGAGGATGGAGATAAATTCAAGAAAATCAACTTTGTCTGCTCATCTTTTGAGGGTCAAGGAGATGCATGAACTCAGCAGGATATTTCCCTTTAATTTGGCAGGGCTAGATTCTGGTTTGAAGTATGTCGGGTTCTGCTAAAAACCAAATGATTATCAAAAACAAGATTGGAAGTGGCTCTTGGAAAAACTGGAAAAGCGACTAAAGGCGTGGAGCCATAAATGGATTTCTAGAGCAGGGAGGTTGGTGTTGGTAAAAGCAGTGTTGGAAGCAATTCCCGTTTACTGGATCTCCCTTGCCTAGATCCCTGAAGGCATTCTAGAAGAGCCAAGAAGAACCAATTTTAGGTTTTTGTGGAGTGGAAAGAAGGAAACCCAGGTGAACCCTTGGGTGCACTGGGAGAAGATAGTTGTACCTAAAGGGCTAGGGGGCTGGGGTATTAAAAATATCTTTCTATTTGCAAAGTCACTAGCGTCCAAGGGGGGCTGGAGATTGCTAAAATATGAAAGTCATTGGACTCAAGTGATTTCACATAAAAACATAGCTCATGATTCTGTAGAAGAATGGATAAGGACTCGTATGAAATCCCATATAGTAGGTTCGGTGATTTGGAAGGCAGTGGTTCTATCCTTCCATGTTCTTAAATCCAACTTGGCTTGGAATGTGGGGAATGGAAGAAGTTTTAGGGTAGGTGAGGATACGTGGGTAGGAAGTACTCAACAACATCTACTCCCAAGCCACACAATGGAGGCTCTGAGATAGAGAGGGTTCATTTACCTCTTTCAATTAGCTGAACTTGTTCTGGAGAATCCCTGGTTCCAATCGTGGAGGATGGCTTCTTTTTATGGGTTATTAGAGCCAGATGAGAGGGAGATGGAAAGACTCATTGGAGAATCGAATAGAGAACAAATCCAGTTAAGGGATAGGGATTATTAACTTATCTAGAATATAGATCCGCTTGGCATCTAAACCCCCAAGGATGGATACATAAAACTAAGTGCAGATGGCTTACAAAGGGATCTAGTCTAGTGGTGGAAGAAACTGTGGAAAATCAAAAGTCCACCAAAAAATCGACTCTTTAAGTGGTGTGTCCTGGAGAACAAGGCTCCAACATGGGACAACTTGCAGAAAAGGAGCTTTCAGGGACTTGGATGGTGTAGGCTATGCAAGTCTGATGGAGAGTCTGTTTCTCATCTTTTTTTGCAATGTCCATTTATCAAAGAAGTCTGGAAAGACTGTTCGAGGTCTCTAGGATTTCCTTGTAGGTGGGAGAGCAATACGGTTCTCTAAGCCTGGGAGAATAGGAGGACTTTGGCAGCTCAAGAAAACATGAAAGCTCTAACTCTATTAGTAATTTGGGGAGTTTGGCTTGCTAGAAATAGATTATTTTTTGTCGATAAAGCTTGCACACATGAAATTACAACAGACCCCTCTTGTGGCATTCTATATGCCTTTCCTCAAAATATCAGCGCAACAAGACAGAGGGAGCCTACTGGAAGTGGAATTTGACAAGTTGGTCCCCTGGGGCTTCTTTGATGGAGTAACACAAAATAATTATTGTGGGGGAGGGGCTCTCCTTTTTCTTTTAGAGACCCATTTATTCGAGTTGGTAGTGGGCTTAGGGGAAGGCAGTAACAATTTTGCTGAACTTATGAGCCTCAAACTACTCCTTATTTTTGCAGCAGAGAAAGGGTGCAGAAATCTTTTTTTTTTTTTAGACAATGAATGTTATAAATTGGACAAAGGGGATTCAACATTGCAGAAATATAAGACTTGCCAATATTTTATCATCAATAAAAGAAGTTCTAAACTCTTTTGTTTCCTTTTCATGCCAGCACGTTTATAGGGAAAACAACGAAGAGGCGGAAAAAGCCTCGAAGGAGGGGTTGCAGATGGCCTTGGGGTTTTGGAAGATAAGAGAACATAGAGATGGTAGCACTCATGAATTTTATCACAGGCCCTTTATAAAATGAGCAGCATTCTATATTTTTTCCAGCTCTACAAACAACTTTCCTTATTTTCTTGCACTCATAACAAGTTTTATTTCGCACAGTGGACTGTTTTTTTCCACAAATAATAGTTTGCAGAACTCTTTATTTTGAATAGGTTACTACAAATGTGTTAGAGGAAATATCATTTTTGAACTTGACAGCTTAATTATAATAGTAATGTAACCATTTTTTTTGTTATTTTGTGGATTTTTCAGAAGACTTACGAAGTCTTTACTAAAAGACCTATCAATTGATCAGAAATACACATTTATGTGTATCTACAGTATGCAATTTTATTCTCGGTGGATGAAATAAAATTACGCTTTTTTCCCAAGAAAAAAGAAAGAAAGTAATAATGGAAGTTTTTTTTTTGTAAGCTGCACATTTTATTAACCAGGAAAATCAAAAGTTACATATCGTGGAGTCATTATTGGAGCAAAGAAAGTCTTGTGGCCCTAGGGGCCAAGAAAACCTTAACCCGTCTATTGATCTACAGGATCTAGCTTTATGCAAAAAAACATAACAGAAGAAATAATAACGGTTTGTAGCAAAAAGACTTAACATAACAGTCTGAACCAGGAAGTGGCCCCGTCGACTCAGGAGACATGGCTTAATTAGGGTGGTGGAACCTCCTTCAGGATGGGACAGGACCACCCCCCTTCCTCTAAATTTGTGACCAAATTAGTAACAGGCATGAACACAGGTGGTGGCGACATCTGGTTGCTTGGATATTCGTTATCCCACACATGTTTGAACAGAGGTTCAATGGTGGATGGGATAGGAAAAGGCACGTTGGTTGAAGCTTCCAGATCTGGTGTCATTCCTCTATCCATCGATCTTCCTCCTAAGGTGCTGCCACACCCCACCTCCATGGCTCTGACATGTCTCTGCTCAGTCGCCAGGAATGTCCAAGCAAAGGTTGCATGCAGGTCACTGAGTTGATTATCCATGCCGGTCATTTTGGCCTTGACAGAAGCAACCGTGTTACGGGCCAAGATACAGCTTCCCATCATGTCTTCCATAAGAACCCCCATCATATTTTTTTATATGCAAACAATGATTAATTTCCCCCCTCCTTGCCTAGTGGTGAGCAGCTCATTAACTAGGCGGCATTCCCAGTCGTCAATTAAACCACGAACCTACATTGAAAATCTATCTATGTAGCCCTCCTCTAGCATGACACTTAGACCCCGTTGTGACTTTTCACGGCCACTGCTCCCCTTGAGAGGGGTCCCCTTTTCCTGGACATCCTAGAGACCTGAGTTAAGTGGATATTGTGAAACTGTAAAACCAACAACGATTGAATATGATACGGAACGAGATGACCACCGGAGCTAGAAGATAACCAGAAGAAAACATGCACAACAGGGTGCAAGTGGATGTCGCCACCTACCACGGTTACCTTCTTATCTCGTTCCTTCTAAACTCTAAGAGGACCCACACGCTTAATCCTCAACACCATTAAATCCAGGTTGAATGTCGATGGTACAGTATTGAGCGCCGCCAGCCTGGGACGAGACAACTTCACCCACTTATGCAGCAAAACTGAAGGCCTGCAGAGGGGTATTAATGACTCCGGCATGTGTGATACCACGCTGTCAACTCCCAGATGGAGGCGCGATGCGCTGTCGGTCAAGCAGGCTGGCACCCACATCCGGGTTTAAATATTATTATTTAATTATTAACTAAACAAATATTAATCAAGGTCTAATAATGCTTAATGTTGATTAATAATTGTTAATTGAGTGTTAATGATGTTAATTGCTATTAATAAGATTATTATTATTATTAACTTGATCGATAAATATTAATTACAGCTTTAAATTATGATCTATAAATATTAATTGAAGCTTTAAATTATAATTAAGGTTTAATTATTGAATGTGGTAATAATTCCATGAAAGATCGATGAAGTTTAAAAATAAGTATTATTTAGTTAATAATTAATTGAGTTTTAATTATAATTACACTTTGACTGTGAAAATGATAATAGTGAATACATGTTGTTCATAAGTTAATGTGAATCTTTATTATTAAATAATTATATTTTATAGCATTTCATGCCATTATATTATGCTGAAAAAATGGGTAATGACTATGGATCCTTATATTAAATTAGCTTTCAAATAACTACCTGTAATCTTGGTAATTAAGTATAAAATAATTTATTAAGGAGTCGGTGATGAGGAAGATATAAGAAAAAGGATGGGAGATTTGTTAGAGTTTGGGGTGCACGATCTGATGAGTGAAGAGAATTCGATGCTTGATCAAACTTCTACCACGATCCTTCAGGCAATGTAGGTTGCAAATTAGGGCGCGATATTGATGCCACTACATAACCACGAGCAGTTTGAGTGATTTGCTCCAACTCCGCTTCTCAGAGGACTTCTAAACCTTTACTTTCCCAACAAACCAAACACTCTTTTGATTTCTTGTTCTTCATGCAATTCTGTCTTTGTTTTCTGATTTCTTGTTCTTCATAAAATCTCTGCAATTTCATCTTTCTTTCCCTCACAAAATTATGTTCTCTCCAATTAGCAACATAACCATCGTATTCTTCTGCTATACCATTGTGAAATTCATATAGGTTTGCAGCATTAAATGTTGGTGAAATATCTACACCCCTCTCATAATTCAAGTATATATGCGTTATCATAAATTTTCTTTGATGTTTTACATGTCCCAAATCTCTTCATTTTCAGCTTATTATAATTCCCCTTTGGAAATCTTTCTTCTCTTCATTTTCAACTTATTGTAAGCCCTTCTTGGAAATATTTCTTGGAAATATTTCCCTTCATTTTCAACTTATTGTAAGCCCTTATAAGTTTTTAACTGAGAATCACAAAATGAAAGTTAATTGAATAAGTTCTATGATAGTAAGCGTAACGGAGCTAAATCCAGTTTATTGGAATATTGTTAGTACTAACAGTTATGTAGGTTTCTAACAATAAAAAGATCAACGATACCTCTTATTGGGTTCAAGCTGCAAAACAAATAATTTAACTAGAATTTTATTCTATGCTAGTTGAATGATAATCTCGATCTGGAAATTATGGTAACAAAACTACTTACCTGTATAGACCTTGTAAAAGAAGCATCACTTCGATACATTAGCTGTAAGCTAAGTAATCCCCGATCTCAACTAAAGGTCTTTCCTACTTGTCATAAGATAGTAAAAACATACTTAGTATCAGTTTTAGATATAGTTTTCTTTCCCTATCATTTTAAACGTAAACTGCTGAATTCAAAATCCTTAACATGGAACTAAGAAAAATAAACAAATAATTTATACAGAACTAGAGATTTACAAATGTTCAGTTCTAGATACTACTATTTAAAGTAACCGTTAGTAGTTATTGGTTCATAGGCAGTGACGACTATGAACATTTTATGTTACATGAAAAATTTTAATTTTTTACGAATTTTTGGGTTATTACACAGAGAGCTGATCGGATTGACACATCAACCAATTAATTGAAACATCAACCAAACCACATCCAGATGATCCCACACGTGTGGAGGAGAGAGAGAGGGCGTAAATATCAAGGATGCATGATGTGGTGCACTCCCTTTTCAGCCCAGATCAACTCCTTTTGTCAAGGAATGGTCAGATCTAGTCAATCCAAAGCTGATGAGACTGATTTCAGTAAAATCGAAGCAAAATCCACTGATTTAGGAATTTGGACTTGCTCCATTATTTAATTAATTTTTAATTAAATTAATTAATATTTTATTTTTTGGATTTTTGACCTGAGTGATGGACAAATCACTCAAAAATTAGGTAAAGTGGGTTTATGGGTTTACCGGGTGCTCTGAGTTAGAAAATGAGCACCCCCATGACTGAAACTAACTTTTAACCCCACTTTTATTACAAGACCAATTTTTCCAATCAGACTATTAAAAAAAGTCGCAAGGGACACTACCCTCTGGGGGACCCATAGAATATGGGGGTAGCCCCTCCATATAGGGCATTTCATACACCCCACTATACCCCTACCTCTAATCCCAATAAGAGCATAGGAAGGCTCCTGGGTCCCATACAGCATGTATGGGGTACAGGTACCCCAGGAGCCTTCCTATGCTCTTATTGGGATTAGAGGTAGGGGTATAGTGGGGTGTATGAAATGCCCTATATGAAGGGGCTACCCCCATATTCTAAGGGGCCCCCAGAGCGTAGTGTCCCTTGGGGACTTTTTTAAAAATAGCCTAAGTTTTGTGAAAAAATTAAAATTAAAATATTAAAAAAACAAAACCTAGGGGGACTTAGCACATGTTCATATGACTCAACCATAATTCCTAGTATGTTTATAGATTGACACACGGACTCTAATAACCTCAATAGGCCTAAATGCCAAGATGACCACCCCAACTTTGGAGGTATTGAGTGAAAAACTCAGAAATAATCAGTCGTTTATTCAACAACCATTAATAAACAAGGGAAAAAACACTCTAGGCTGATCGGATTGACAAATAAAGTCTAAGAGATCGAGTCTTTTATAGACACTACCATGCTAGAAAATTTTATTACAACTCCCCCAAGGGGGTATGAACATGTGGTAGATAAAAAAAACACTTCCTAGAAGAAAGTTTGAAGGTCTTCTGAAGTCCGAAGAAATCATCGTTGTCCGGTTCACCAGGCTCACTTGGTAAAACCATCAAGTACAACTTAGGTGGTAACAATACTTCTCCACACTGCCATCTGCAACATGCTTGATCTTATAAAGCCATCTGGAAGTCACTACTAAATTTCCTGTAGGTCTGCGAACAAATTCCCAAACATCATTCTTCATGATTGAATTATACTCTTCAATCATGGCATCAACCCATACATGTTTACTTGTTGTTTCTTCGTACGATGAAGGTTCTGGACTGATAAGCTGACCCATAAGACCACAGTACTTATGTGGTCTTATACCTTCTCTGAATGTCCCTGGAGGAGCTTTATGCTTCTCAGATTCTTGTACCGTTTCTTGTTACCAAGCAGGTATCCTTTTGGATGGAGGAACTTCAAGTAGTTTTTCTAGTGCACTTTCAATGTTCTCAGGAAAATCTAGAGTTTGATCATCAAACTCTTCCTCCCTCTGAATTTCTGAATATGGAAACTCAAGTGGAGCAACTTCATCTTCCGGTGAAAGCTCTAGGGTTTTACGAAACACCGCTTCCTCATGGAAGATCACATCTCTACTGACCTCAATGTACCTCTATCCAGGTATATATACTTGATAATCCTTTGAGCAATCATTGTACCCAACAAATAAGCCTTTCTTACCGAAAGGCTCTAGCTTGGCCCTCTTTTCTTTTGGTATATGAACATACATAGGAGTACCGAATATTCTCATGTGGTCAACTGTAGATTTCTTCTTGGTGAAGAATTCTTCTGGAGTCTCCTCACCCATGATAGCATGAGGGATTATATTCTGGATGTACACAATAGTTCCTATAGCTTCAGCCCACAAAGACAAAGGAATATCTAGATCAGTGATCATGGCTTTAGTAGCCTCACAGATCATTCTGTTCTTCCTTTCTGCAACCCCATTTTGTTGGGGGTTGTAAGGCACTGTTAGCTCTTTCTTGATTCCTGATTCTCAACAAAAATCATCAAACTCATTAGATTCATACTCACCTCTGTTATCTGATCTCAAGATACGAATGTGCCTGCCCATCTGATTTTCAATCAGTGTCTTGAACTCTTTGAACCTATCAGAGGTTTCACTCTTGGCCTTAAGGAAGTAAATCCAAGACTTCCGAGAGTAGTCATCAATAAACAAGACATAATATAAACACCCACTCAAGGAGGGTGAAGACATGGGCCCACAAATGTTAGAATGAATCAAATCCAAAATACCTTTAGATCTACTCTTGCTTCTAGGAAAGGATTTCTTAGTGTTCTTACCTAGAGCACATCATTTATAGATTCCTTCATGTTTTGGAGAAACTTCTGGCATACCTGTGACCATCTTCTGCAATCTTGGGAGAGCTGTGTAGTGAAGATGTCCAAACCTTCTATGCCAAAGTTCACAAGGATCAACTGAGTGATGTACCAAAGCATTAGTGGAGACTTTGGAAGCCTAGTAAAGGTCTCCCTCTCGAACCTCGATCTGTACTACATAGTCTAGATATGTGTCCTTTGCCCATAAAAAGACCTTCTTGTCCATAAAGAGGACTATGTGGCCCTTGTCTTCTAAACCATCAACAAATAAAAAATTCTTCTTTAAACCAGGAACATAAAGAATATCATCAATATGAAGAACCATACCTGAGTCAAGTTGAAGTGAAGTTGAGCAAACTCCTTCAATCTTGTAAGTGGAGTCATCTCCAAGTTCTACCTGAGTGCTGAAATTCTTCTTTCTGTAACTGGTAAGGGTACCACGATTACCTATCATGTGCCTAGAGGCACCACTGTCCACCAACCAAGAAGTGGAGCAAGCTGAGAAAGAACCAGTTAGAGCAGAAATCAAATAGTACTCTCTTCTAGGCTCATCTATTTTATTAGCCTTGATTTTCTTCTTCTTCTTTGTTTCTTCATCTTCTTCTTCCTCTGCTTCTGTAGTAGCTGCCTGAAAATTTCTCTTGGGTTTCTTCTTGTTCTACCTGTAGTCTCTAGCATAATGTCCAAATTTGTGACAAGTATAACATTCAATCATAGACATGACAGAAAACTTACCCTGAGGTTTCTTCCCTTTCTTTTGCTGAGGGAAAGGTTTCTTGAACCTTTTAGTCTTTGTTGCAAGTGTAACGTTATCCTACTTGATTACCTTGTCAGTGTTCCTTGCTTTTTCTTGTATGCAATCATGCCAAATCCTTTCAAAGGTTGGCTGATTTTCTCGTCCAGAGACAGATGCCATGAAGGTTTCCCAGGAGCTTCGAAGACCATCAACCATTGTTTGTACAAGATCATCATCATCAACAGTAACACCAATACCAAGGAGTTGATCACTTACATTTTCGATCTTGGTGAAGAAGGAACCAACACTTTCATTTTTATTCAGCTTCAAAGTTCGTAGCCTCTTCTTCAAGACTCTCTTTTGACTGGGAGCCTTCTTTTCATAGAGGTTTACCAATGTATCATAGCATCCTTTAGCAGTCTTCAAGGATGTGATGTTAGGCATTAATTCTTCTTTGATAGAATCATAAATAAATCTTCTAGCCTTACCTTGCTTCCTCTTGTAGGAAAGCTTACCAGCATTTGTAGTTGGCTCTTCTGTGACATTAAGAAAAATGTCATCCAAGTCATTCTCATCAAGAATGGTTGTCAACCTGGCCTTCCAGGAATTGAAGTTTACTGAACCAGAGAGCTTCTCTTCCGATTTGAAACCAATGGTAGCCATCTCTGTCACTTGTCCAAAAAAGTTAGATCTGCAAATCTTATTCCAAGATCTAGTGAAAAACAACAACATTGTCCCTTTACTGTGTTTTCACATGCTAAGATCTAATACCATGTTGAATTTTTAGCATTAGCATAAACTTTTAAAATTTGCAGATAAACATAAATATATCAGCAATAGAGTAAGAACACATTCATCACATCAGCACACTTGGAAACAATATTTTCCCTGGGGAAACCTTCAAAGGACAAAAACCCTAAAAGCATTAATAGCTCATCTCGTAAACTAGATGGCTTAAAAAAATTCTTCAAAAAGTTTCTCGAACCCAAATCTAGGTTTTACCACAGTCACAGGAAAAATTTATCAATAAAATATGAGACTAATATTTCCAACAACAATTTCTAGAATTCATAAAAATTACCAATATAGGGTTTTTTCAACACACTGAGATTTCTCTCTCTCCTGCCCAGAAAAGGAAAAGGCTGCCCAACTCAGATTTGACTGTCACTAGCAGTCTACACCTTTTTGTCGTATAGCTGTACAGATGTACAAATCTGTCCTTGCTGTTGTCCGTTGATTGTTTTTCCTTCCCGTTGACTTTCTGCCTACCTATTGAATTTTTTCCTGCCCGATCTGCTCTTCTGGCTGCCCGATTGTCCTTCCTTCTGCTCGAAGCCTGCTGAGCAGGTTCACGGGTTCCCTGAGGCACCTAGGGTCTGTCAATTGATAGAACAAGGCCCTAATGGGTCTACCAACAACTTCTACAATAGACTGTTGCGACCCATAGCCCTCATGGGTTACCTTTTTGGATGCCCAAAAGTAAATGGAGAGAGGGTCGAGCCCTAAACAAACTGTCCGTAAAGAAAAATGGAACGGCTGTGAAGAAGAAGGGATTGCTGAAGTAGATCTGGAGGCTACTGAGAAAAATGTAAGAGTGTCCAAAAAAAATGAAGAGAGATGCCCAAGAATAAGACTGCTAATAAAAACCTTAGCTGAGGGTTTGCTGGAAAAATTGCGCTACCCAAGGCAAGATAGTCTTCATCAAAACAAGAGTAGCAGCTTCACCGATGAGAGAGAACTTGTGTGTGTCAAATGAGAATATTTGATCTCCTTTTATAGCCTTTGTTCACCTGTAAGTGGACAAGATTAGGAAAAATAAAAATAATAATATTTTTGTTATTTTCTTAATTTCATTTTTACCAAAAAAGGTACTTTTATTTTTCCTTTGAATTTTATAAGAAGTCCTTATTAAGTTAAGTTCCACTTATGGTCATTTTTGTGTGGTCAACAAGTCTTTATTTATTTTGACTTTTGACTTTGGCCTTTTTCCAAGTGTCCTTGTGGTCCTTTTTTTATTTCAAAAATACATCATCATAAACCAAGAGAGTTATTAATGCTTTTATCTCACACACTATGTGACACCTAAATCTGGTACTAGGGTAACTTAACCAAGGGTAGTTAATCCTTGGAGAAGCACACCAAGCCCATAGATCAAGGGTCAAAGTGCAATACACATGCCCAGAACCAGTCTAGGGCTTATAGTGTCTTCATTTTCCCAAAAAATGGCTACTCATAACTAGGCTGAGTCTACCATTCCCAGACTGGTCTACATCATGGTCCCGGACCAAATGTCTACTCAACACTAGGTTGATTCTACCTAGGGAAGATCTAGGTCTATATCATGGTCCCAGACCAGATATCTACCATTCAATAGAATTGTCGCTCAACACTGGGTTGAGTCTTCACCGTGGTCCTGGACCAAGTGGCCCATTCTCCGAAGAGAAGGGCTCTCGATGCTGCTCAGAAAAATCAACAGGGACATAACGGTTGGACAATAGAATTATTTCTAGACCTTTATGATCCCCTGGGAGGAGATTTAATGAAAGTAGTGCAAGATACCATACAAAGGGGAAGGATACCTACCATTTTCAACTCAACATTCATTGCTTTAATCCCTTAAGTTGACAATCCTTCCTCTCTGAATGTTTTTAGACCCATTTCCCTCTACAACTATATCTACAAGGTGGTCTCCGAGGTTATACCAAGAAGACTCAAGGACATTCTATCAAAACATATCACTGAAGAACAATTTGGCTTCTATCACATGCCCCAATTTTGCAAAAGCAATTTTATATTATTTGGTATTATTTGAGGACAATATGTTAAATTTTATGCTAAGTTGTAATTGATGACTCATCAGAGTCAAGGATATTTAATGTAATTCTAAATATTTTATTTATAAATAAATAAAGGAGGAGACAACATCTTAGGAGAGCTGTTAAAAGAGCGTTTACTGGTCAAATTGGTGGGGGAGACTGGGTGGAGAGCAAACTAACATGTGGGAGCATCCTCAAACCACTTCCAACTGTTGCGGTGGCAACCTCCCTACATTTGGGGTTATGATTCCCCAAGAAAGTGGAATCAGAGCAAGTGGCTAGATTAATGAAAACTAACCCAAAAGACCTAGGCAATCTATATAAAAATTCCCATTGAAGAGAGCTGAGGCTGCTCATTCTAGAGAAGTGATCATTCAGGTGAATGATTGTTCTTCAGAAAAATTCAATGGAAGGGAGTTGTGGAAAGTGTTTGAGGGGATAACTGCTAATTGATCTAGTGCAGCTGTTAAGCTGAAAGATCTTACTGCTGAGAGCAGAGTGTTTTACTGAGATATTGGACTAGTCTATTGTTTGCATTATCCACCAGTTCTTAGCCAAGAAGACCAGGAACAGGCTCGAGGGTCCTGAGGAAGCGTTGTTTGAGCGCTCTCCCAGAGATTGGTAGGGAGGAACGACCTCCTAACATTGTTGTCGTCTATCCTAAACAGGCTCTACATTATTTTGTTTTATTGTGTTAGATAGATAAATCTGAACCTAACTATTATATGAATGTTAAATATTCAATTTGCAAATGTTAGAATTTAGTAGTCTTTTTAATTTATTGAAGAAATGAATTTGTAAAGTAATGTGTTAGAATGGAAAATAATTTCTAGTCAGTGTTTTTCCACACCTGGAAAACCAAGCCGTACTCCAGCACTGATAGAATGTTTACAGTAGATGAAAGAAAATGACAAGAGATTGAATATAATAGATATGGTTCTGCATTTTGTAGATAGCGGAGTAATTAATAATGTTTGTAAGTTATTATTAAAGAGAATAGTATTCTAGATAGTTATGTTTACTGTTTTTATGAGCATATCTATGTTAGAAAAGAAACAATAGTGCTAAAATAGAATTATAGTAAAGAAATATATTGTTACAATAAAAATTATAGGAGATACAGTAAGTATCTAAAGAAGGTTTCAACCACACTTATATCATTTAGCTTAAAACTATTATTTTACATATACTAGAATAGGATTATGTTATAAATACTATTAAAGGAAGAAATAATCAAAGTTCAGAGTTAATGTTTAAAACATTACGTAACCCTGAACCTTTACTAATTAACATAGTAGTAAACAAATGGAAATTTAAATGTAAACAGTAAATAGAATGAAGCTAAGAATTTACCTATTCCAAGAATAATTATTTTCCAACAAGCTCTAAATCTGTTTAGGTTTAACCTGAGGGTCAAGCCCTAATTCTACTTCCATTCTTTTTATAAAAGTATTTCTTTAAAACAAAATAAATAAATTAAAATTTAAAAACTAGAATACTAAAGTATGCACTAGACTGAGTACAGTTTTATAAAAAGAACTTACAGTATTTGTATAAACTCTTTTATTTAAAGAAAAGGAAATATTTAAACAAGATAAACAGTATTAATACTACTGTAACAACGTAAAATAAGTAAACAGAAACCAACACAATTGATAAATTTTAAGAATATATTTATCTAAGGGTCCTTTTACGGTAAACCCTAATATTATATCCTAACTGAAAAGCTTAAACATATAAAAATTTACCTTATGTCTGAACTTACAGTCTTCACATTATCTTAATTTATTTACAAGAAAAATATTAAAACAAATGGTCATCATTATTAACAGTCGAGGAAGGGAAGACTCAAATTACACAGAGTCATAATTTTACATGTTATAAAACTGATGTATAAATGAGACAAAGCTCGATTGCTTTTAAAATCCTTTTTTAAACCAAATATATTACTCTGTTAGGCCGAAAGGCTTAAGACATAACACGTTTATTTTACCCAGCTCACGCAGGTTACACCCAGCATCGTGGCGGGGGTTTGAAGGACAAAACCAACAAACAATTTATAAAACTTCATTACTGTAATAACATTTATGGGACAATGTATATTTTATTATAGTATTCAAAACAGAGAACCTTTAAACCAAGAAGACAAGAGAATCTCCACATAATAAGAACAGAGTATGTCATTATTGAGCCATAAGGCTGTAAACCTGTCAAATAGTCAAGAAAAGTGAAATACAAGTCACGGCATCAAGGCCAGAGCAACCCTGCTACAAGCAAGGGTTTAATAACCAAAAATACTAAACAACAACTAAGCTAAACATTTTAAACACTGAAGGAACCGAGGTCATATTTCTTCTCCAATTGAAACCCTTTTTCCCTAATCTGTACAAGCAGGGAGTTGCGACATTGTAACTGGGGCTTACCCGTAGGTATTGCTGTAAATCCAAACATGGAGAGGGTTCTTCCAAGCGTAAGGGCGAACTACAACCTGCAAGCAACCCGAGGGTTTTAGTTAGAAACAGACTAATCTATAATTAAAACTATAGCAAGAAATTTATAACAACTATAAAATAAACTCTTTACCTGAAGGTGAAAGATTCGGGAGTCGAGGAGGAATTGATTCCACACCACAAGCAACACAACCCTCAGGCTCACCAGTGACAAAGCCGATGGGGCTCACAATACATTCTACACCACGAGCAGGAGTAAGCTTTGGCAATGACCACAAAAGGAAACAACACTAAAAAACTACTGACAAAGCTTCACTACCCTCACGACAACGTATTGTATGCAGGAACAAAAACACCAAATGCGAGCTGTGAACTTCGTAACCCTTACACTAGAGTGGCAACACTCATCTACACACAAACAATGGAGCTGGAGACGAGCACAAGCGAGCCCTCATGGCCGTAGTAAACCAAACAGAGAAAAGACCAAAACCCTTGACAAAGAATGAGGATTTAGAGTTGCGTTGGAGACTTTTAAATCATGCATTGCACAGTGGTGGATGTTCCACGTATCCATAAATTTATCCAGTCCACAGTGGGTCGAGTTGTATAGTCTCCACTGCACTGTCGGGAACCAAATTGTGTTAATAATTTAAATAATGACCACAATGATAGTATAATGTACAAAGTCAATACATATCATTTCAATGATGAGCTATGAAGTCAAGCTATGTTCAGAATGAGGTTTTATTCTATCGATAAACCTTATATTATAAACCTTGGAATCTTCGTTGGTAATGAACCAAAACATTTTATTGCATTGTTAATTCTTGTTATATGTACACATTGAAATCTTTCGTTGGTAAGATAATAACTATGGAAAGATCCATAGTAGGGTATATGCCCTTAATCATAAGTTACTAGTTCTAATAATAATCATTGATTCAAACTTTACAATGAAGAAATATGTTGTTAGACCTAGTCTTATGTAAACATTAATGGTACGAATTTAGTTTATAAATCATCAATGTGTATATAAAAGTATTTACACTCTGAAATAATCTCTTACACTTATATGTTTAGTCTATAGTACCAGAGAGTAAGATAAACATCTTGGAGGTTTATAGACATTTGGTCTCCATAAGGAACCAAAGCTCTAAATGAAACAAACCAAGGTTAGATTAGACTTGGAAGTTGAAGATAGTAAAACTATCTAGGAATACATATAGCATCACTATTATTTTGTAATTTCATCACATTACTTATGTCATGAAGAGATTTGGAGAATAGAAATTGCAACTTGACCACATTTGTACAAATGATCATTTATAGACTTATTACATTAATAAGCTGATAAATTTCCTCTACTGAAGCTGAATTAAAGGTAAAGCTAAGAGTTCTCTGTTATCTTGTTTCTTAAAAGGTCTTAGGTCTATTTCCATACTTAATCAGTGTTTTAAAGTTTAGAAATAAAAACAATAGTAAACTCTTATGTCAGTTAAGAAAAAGTTATACAAAATCATGAGCTCTATAAGTAACTTGGCTAATAGCTAGAAAGAAGAACTGTCCAAAATAAAAATCATACTAATGAAAAACATTGAGTATGGTAAGGTTTTTAGTCTTTACAACATGAATTTAAAATACTATCATAGTTGTAAAACAAGTAAAGGAAAGTTACTTTACCTCGTAAGTACCCTTGAATTCTATTAAGCAAACATTTGCTCTAGGAGTATTTTTTTATGCTAAAAGAAGTATATCTGGATTAATGCCTTAATAAACTCTTACTGGTTCAAAATTTTCCTGTCAAGCCTGTAAGATCCAGAAATCCAAGTAAGTTAGCAATCGCTATGTAAGCCCCAGTTAGAAAGTAACTTCTCACCTACTTGACAAAATCAGCTCATCGGTACAGCTAGAAACAACTGAATGCAGGTTATTTACATCACATATCAAAATTAAATTAGTATTAATTTATATGTGTTTAGGTTAATGGTTACCTTTGTTAACTATTTCATTTTTTCGTTAGCCGCTAACAGTTATCAGACTGCGACTATAGACATTTTATGTTACATCAAAAAAATTTAAATTTTTGTGAAAATTTGGGGTTTTGAAATTTTCCTAGAAGGGAGACAGATTCATGAAGCCATCGGGGTTGCCCATGAGGGATTACACAGCATAAAAACAAAAAAACATGCAAAGGGGCTATTCTAAAAATTGACTTGTCCAAAGCCTATGACAAAGTAAGTTGGCTATACATTCGTATGCTCCTGACTCATATTGGCTTTGGTATTGATTTTATCAGGTGGATCATGAGTTGTATTACTATAGTCTCTTTTTCAGTTCTGATTAATGGGGTTCCCTCTCCTTTCTTCCATCTTGAGAGAGGACTTCGATAGGGGTGTCCGTTATCCCATTTTATTTTCATGTTGATAGCTGAAGGATTGAGTAGCGCTTTAAGGGAAGCAAAGAGGCATGGTTCTCTGAAGGGCATACAAATATCACAGAATTTGTACATAACTCATCTCCTGTTTGTGGATGATGTCCTAATTTTCTGCATAGGAACGGTAAGGGACACAAATAATCTTCAAGAAATCCTGGACCTTTTTTCAAAAGCTACGAGGATGGAGATAAATTCAAGAAAATCAACTTTGTCTGCTCATCTTTTGAGGGTCAAGGAGATGCATGAACTCAATAGGATATTTCCCTTTAATTTGGCAGGGCTAGATTCTGGTTTGAAGTATGTAGGGTTCTGCTAAAAACCAAATGATTATCAAAAACAGGATTGGAAGTGGCTCTTGGAAAAACTGGAAAAGCGACTAAAGGCGTGGAGCCATAAATGGATTTCTAGAGCAGGGAGGTTGGTGTTGGTAAAAGCAGTGTTGGAAGCAATTCCCGTTTACTGGATCTCCCTTGCCTAGATCCCTGAAGGCATTCTAGAGGAGCCAAGAAGAACCTATTTTAGGTTTCTGTGGAGTGGAAAGAAGGAAACCCAGGTGAACCCTTGGGTGCGTTGGGAGAAGATAGTTGTACCTAAAGGGCTAGGGCCTGGGGTATTAAAAATATCTTTCTGTTTGCAAAGTCACTAGCGTCCAAGGGGGGGTGGATATTGCTAAAATCTGAAAGTCATTAGACTCAAGTGATTTCACATAAAAACATAGCTCATGATTCTGTAGAAGAATGGATAAGGACTCGTAGGAAATCCCATATAGTAGGTTCGGTGATTTGGAAGGCAGTGGTTCTATCCTTCCATGTTCTTAAATCCAACTTGGCTTGGAATGTGGGGAATGGAAGAAGGTTTAGGGTAGGTGAGGATACGTGGGTAGGAAGTTCTCAACAACATCTACTCCCAAGCCACATGATGGAGGCTCTGAGATAGAGAGGGTTTGTTTACCTCTTTCAATTAGCTGAACTTGTTTTGGAGAATCCCTGGTTCCTATCGAGGAGGATGGCTTCTTTTTATGGGTTATTAGAGCCAGATGAGAGGGAGATGGCAAGACTCATTGGAGAATCGAATAGAGCACAAATCCAGTTAAGGGACAGGGAGGATTAACTTATCTAGAATATAGATCCGCTTGGCATCTATACCCCCAAGGATGGATACATAAAAATAAGTGCATATGGCTTACAAAGGGATCTAGTCTAGTGGTGGAAGAAACTGTGGAAAATCAAAAGTCCACCAAAAAATTGACTCTTTAAGTGGTGTGTCCTGGAGAACAAGGCTCCAACATGGGACAACTTGCAGAAAAGGAGGTTTTAGGGACTTGGATGGTGTAGGCTATGCAAGTCTGATGGAGAGTCTGTTTCTTATCTTTTTTTGCAATGTCCATTTATCAAAGAAGTCTGGAAAGAGTGTTCGAGGTCTCTAGGATTTCCTTGTAGGTGGGAGAGCAATACGGTTCTCCAAGCCTGGGACAATAGGAGGACATTGGCAGCTCAAGAAAACATGAAAGCTCTACCTCTGTTAGTAATTTGGGGAGTTTGGCTTGCTAGAAATAATTTATTTTTTGTCAATAAAGCTTGCACACATGAAATTACAACAGACCTCTTTTGTGGCATTCTATATGCCTTTCCTCAAAATATCAGCGCAACAAGACAGAGTGAGGCACTGGAAGTGGAATTTGACAAGTTGGTGCCCTGGGGCTTCTTTGATGGAGCAACAAAAAATAATTCTTGTGGGGGAGGGGCTCTCCTTTTTCTTTTAGAGACCCATTTATTCGAGTTAGTAGTGGGCTTAGGGGAAGGCAGTAACAGTTTTGCTAAACTTATGAGCCTCAAACTACTCCTTATTTTTGCAGTAGAGAAAGGGTGCAGAAATCTAATTTTTTTTTTAGACAATGAATGTTATAAATTGGACAAAAGGGATTCAACATTGCATAAATATAAGACTTCCCAATATTTTATCATCAATAAAAGAAGTTGTAAACTCTTTTGTTTCCTTTTCGTGCCAGCATGTTTATAGGGAAAACAACGAAGAGGCGGACAAAGCCTCGAAGGAGGGGTTGCAGATGGCCTTGGGGCTTTGGAAGATAAGAGAACATAGAGATGGTAGCACTCAGGAATTTTATCATAGGCCCTTTATAAAATGAGCAGCATTCTATATTTTTTCCAGCTCTACAAACAACTTTCCTTATTTTCTTGCACTCATAACAGGTTTTATTTTGCACAGTGGACTGTTTTTTTCCACAAATAATAGTTTGCAGAACTCTTTATTTTGAATAGGTTACTACAAATGTGTTAGAGGAAATATCATTTTTGAACTTGACAGCTTAATTATAATAGTAATGTAACCATTTTTTTTGTTATTTTGTGGATTTTTCAGAAGACTTACGAAGTCTTTACTAAAAGACGTATCAGTTGATCAGAAATACACATTTATGTGTATCTACAGTATGCAATTTTATTCTCGGTGGATGAAATAAAATTACGTTTTTTTCCCAAGAAAAAAGAAAGAAAGTAATAATGGAAGTTTAATTTTTTTTTGTAAGCTGCACATTTTATTAACCAGGAAAATCAAAAGTTACATATCGTGGAGTCTGAGGTGGCCTTAGGTAGTGAAACCACTACCCGAGCCATTCAAAATTACATGAACTTTTGGCATTACTGGAGCAAAGAAATTCTTGTGGCCCTAGTGGCCAAGAAAACCTTAACCCATCTATTGATCTACAGGATCTAGCTTTATACAAAAATACTTAACAGAAGAAATAATAACATTTTGTAGCAAAAAGACTTAACATAGCAGTCTGAACCAGGAAGTGGCCCCGTCGAATCCGAAGACATGGTTGAATTAGGGTGGTGGAACCTCCTTCAGGATGGGACAGGACCACCCCCCTTCCTCTGAATTTGTGACCAAATTAGTAACAGGCATGAACACAGGTGGTGGCGACATCTGGTTGCTTGGATATTCGTTATCCCACACACGTTTGAACAGAGGTTTAATGGTGGATGGGATAGGAAAAGGCACGTTGGTTGCAGCTTCCAGATCCGGTGTCATTCCTCTATCCGTCGATCTTCCTCCTAAGAGGCTGCCACACCCCACCCCCATGGCTCTGACATGCCTCTGCTCAGTCGCTAGGAATGTCCAAGCAAAGGTTGCATGCAGGCCACTGAGTTGATTATCCATGTCAGTCATTTTGGACTTGACAGAAGCAACCGTGTTACGGGCCAAGATACAGCTTCCCATCATGTCTTCCATAAGAACCCCCATCATATTTTTTTATCTGCAAACAATGATTGATTTCCCCCCTCCTTGCCCAGTGGTGAGCAGCTCATTAACTAGGCGGCATTCCCAGTCGTCAATTAAACCGTGAACCTACATTGAAAATCTATCTCTGTAGCCCTCCTCTGGCATGACACTTAGACCCCGTTGTGAATTTTCGTGGCCACTGCTCCCCTTGAGAGGGGTCCCCTTTTCCTGGACATCCTAGAGACCTGAGTTAAGTGGAGATTGTGAAACTGCAAAACCAACAATGATTGAATATGATATGAAACGAGATGACCAACAGAGCTAGAAGATAACCAGAAGAAAACATGCACAATAGGGTGCAAGTTGATGTTGCCACCTCCCATGGCCACCTTCTTATCTCGTTCCTTCTGTACTCTAAGAGGATCCACATGCTTAATCCTAAACGCCATTAAAACCAAGTTGAATGTTGATGTTACAGTCTTGAGCGCCAACAGCCTGGGACGAGACAACTTCACCCACTCGTGCAACAAAACTAAAGGCCTGCGGAGGGGTATTAATGACTCCGACATGTGTGATACCACGCTGTCGGCTCCCAGATGGAGGCGCGATGCGCTGTCGGTCAAGCAAGCTGGCACCCACATTCGGGTTTAAAATATTATTATTTAATTATTAACTAAACAAATATTAATCAATGTCTAATAATGATTAATGTTGATTAATAATTGTTAATTGAGTGTTAATGATGTTAATTGCTATTAATAAGATTATTGTTATTATTAACTTGATCGATAAATATTAATTACAGCTTTAAATTATGATCCATAAATATTAATTGAAGCTTTAAATTATAATTAAGGTTTAATTATTGAATGTGGTAATAATTCCATGAAGGATCGATGAAGTTTAAAAATAAGTATTATTTAGTTAATAAATAATAATTAATTGAGTTTTAATTATAATTACACTTTGACTGTGAAAATGGTAATAGTGAATACATGTTGTTCATAAGTTAATGTGAATCTTTATTATTAAATAATTATATTTTATAGCATTTCATGTCATTATATTGCTGAAAAAATGGGTAATGACCATGGATCCTTATATTAAATTAGCTTTCAAATAACTACCTGTAATCCTGGTAATTAAGTATAAAATAATTTATTTAGGAGTCGGTGATATGGAAGATATAAGAAAAAGGATGGGAGATTTGTTAGAGTTTGGGGTGCACGATCTGATGAGTGAAGAGAATTTGGTGCTTGATCAAACTTCTACTACGATCCTTCAGGCAATGTAGGTTGCAAATTAGGGCGCGAGATTGATGCCACTACATAACCACGGGCAGTTTGAGTGAGTTGCTCCAACTCCGCTTCTCAGAGGACTTCTAAACCTTTACTTTCCCTCCCTCTTCAGCCCAGATCAACTCCTTCTGTCAAGGAATGGTCAGAGCTAGCCAATCCAAAGCTGATGAGACTGATTTCAGTCAGATCGAAGCAAAATCCATTGATTTAGGAATTTGGACTTGCTCCATTATTTAATTAATTTTTAATTAAATTAATTAATATTTGATTTTTTGGATTTTTGACGTGAGTGATGGACAAATCACTCAAAAATTAGGTAAAGTGGGTTTATGGGTTTATCGGGTGCTCTGAGTTAGAAAATGAGCACCCCCATGACTGAAACTAACTTTTAACCCCACTTTTATTACAAGACCAATTTCTCCAATCAGACTATTAAAAAAAGTCCCAAGGGACACTACCCTCTGGGGGACCCATAGAATATGGGGGTAGCCCCTCCATATAGGGCATTTCATACACCCCACTATACCCCTACCTCTAATCCCAATAAGAGCATAGGAAGGCTCCTAGTGCCCATACAACATGTATGGGGTACAAGTACCTCATACATGCTGTATGGGCACTAGGAGCCTTCCTATGCTCTTATTGGGATTAGAGGTAGGGGTATAGTGGGGTGTATGAAATGCCCTATATGGAGGGGCTACCCCCATATTCTATGGGGCCCTCAGAGTGTAGTGTCCCTTGGGACTTTTTTAAAAATAGCCTAAGTTTTGTGAAAAAATTAAAATTAAAAAATTAAAAAAAACAAAACCTAGGGGGACTTAGCACATGTTCATATGACTCAACCATAATTCCTAGTATGTTTATAGATTGACACACAGACTCTAATAACCTCAATAGGCCTAAATTCCAAGCTGACCACCCCAACTTTGGAGGTATTGAGTGAAAAACTCAAAAAATATCAATCGTTTATTCAACAACCAATAATAACCAAGGGAAAAAAACACTCTGGGCTGATCGGATTGACAAATAAAGTCCAAGAGACCGACTCTTTTACAGACACTACCATGCTAGAAAATTTTATTACAACTCCCCCAAGGGGGTATGAACATGTGGTAGATAAAAAAAAACACTTTCCAGAAGAAAGTTTGAAGGCATTCTGAAGTCCGAAGAAATCATCGTTGTCCGGTTCACCAGGCTCACTTGGTAAAACCATCAAGTACAACTTAGGTGGTAACAATACTTCTCCACACTACCATCTGCAACATGCTTGATCTTATAAAGCCATATGGAAGTCACTACTGAATTTCCTATAGGTCTGGGAACAAATTCCCAAACATCATTCTTCATGATTGACTTATACTCTTCAATCATGGCATCAACCAATACCTGTTTACTTGTTGATTCTTCGTACAATGAAGGTTCTGGACTGATAAGCTGACTCATAAGACCAAAGTACGTATGTGGTCTTATTCCTTCTCTGAAAGTCCCTGGAGGAGCTTTATGCTTCTTGGATTCTTGTACCATTTCTCGATACCAAGAAGGTATCCTTTTGGATGGAGGAACTTTAAGTAGTTCTTCTAGTGCACAAATGGAGCAACTGCATCTTCCGATGAAAGCTCTAGGGTTTTACGAAACACCGCTTCCTCATGGAAGATCACATCTCTACTGACCTCAATGTACCTATGTCCAGGTATATATACTCGATAATCCTTTGAGCAATCACTATACCCAACAAATAAGCCTTTCTTACTGGAAGGTTCTAGCTTGGCCCTCTTTTCTTTTGGTATATGAACATACACAGGAGTACCGAATATTCTCATGTGGTCAATTGCAGGTTTTTTCTTGGTGAAGACTTCTTCTGGAGTCTCCTCACCCAAGATATCATGAGGGATTCTATTCTGGATGTACACAATAGTTCTTATAGCTTCAGCCCACAAAGACAAAGGAATATCTAGATCAGTGATCATGGCTTTAGTAGCCTCACAGATCGTTATATTCTTCTTTTCTGCAACCCCATTTTGATGGGCGTTCTAAGGCATTGTCAGCTCTTTCTTGATTCCTGATTCTCAACAAAAATCATCAAAATCATTAGATTCATACTGACCTTCGTTATCTGATCTCAAGATACGAATGTGCCTGTCTGTCTGATTTTCAATCAGTGTCTTGAACTCTTTGAACCTATCAAAGGTTTCACTCTTGGCCTTAAGGAAGTAAATCCAAGACTTCCAAGAGTAGTCATCGATAAACAAGACATAATATAAACACCCACTCAAGGAGGGTGAAGACATGGGCCCACAAATGTTAGAATGAATCAAATCCAAAATACCTTTAGATCTACTCTTGCTTCTGGGAAAGTATTTCTTAGTGTTCTTACCTAGAGCACATCCTTTATAGATTCCTTCATGTTTTGGAGAAACTTCTGGCATACCTGTGACCATCTTCTGCAATCTTGGGAGAGCTGTGTAGTGAAGATGTCCAAACCTTCTATGCCAAAGTTCACAAGGATCAACTGAGTGATGTACCAAAGCATTAGTGGAGACTCTGGAAGCCTTGTAAAGGTCTCCCTCTCGAACCCTAATCTGTACTGCATAGTCTAGATATGTGTCCTTTGCCCATAAAAAGACCTTCTTGTCCATAAAGAGGACTATGTGGCCCTTGTCTTCTAAACCAGCAACAAATAAAAGATTCTTCTTTAAACCAAGAACATAAAGAATATCATCAATATGAAGAACCATACCTGAGTCAAGTTGAAGTGAAGTTGAGCCAACTCCTTCAATCTTGTAAGTGGAGTCAACTCTAAGTTCTACCTGAGTGGTGAATTTCTTCTTTCTGTAACTGGAAGGGTACCATGGTTACCTATCATGTTCCTGGAGGCACCACTGTCCACCAACCAAGAAGTGGAGCAAGCCAAGAAAGAACTAGTTAGAGCAGAAATCAAATAGTACTCTCTTCTAGGCTCATCTGTTTTATTAGCCTTGATTTTCTTCTTCTTCCTTGTTTCTTCATCTTCTTCTTCCTCTGCTTCTGCAGCAGATGCCTGAAACTTTCTCTTGGGTTTCTTCTTGTTCTACCTGCAGTCTCTAGCATAATGTCCAAATTTGTGACGAGTATAACATTCAATCATAGACATGACATAAAACTTACCCTGAGGTTTCTTCCCTTTCTTTTGCTGAGGGAAAGGTTTCTTGAACCTTTTGGTATTTACTGCAAGTGCAAGGTTATCCTGCTTGATTACCTTGTCAGTGTTCCTTACTTCTTCTTGTATGCAATCATGCCAAAGCCTTTCAAAGGTTGCCTGATTTTCTCGTCCAGAGACGGATGCCATGAAGGTTTCCCAGGAGCTTCGGAGACCATCAACCATTGTTTGTACAAGATCACCATCATCAACAGTAACACCAAAACCAAGGAGTTGATCTCTTACATGTTTGATCTTGGTGAAGAAGGAACCAACACTTTCATTTTTATTCAGCTTCAAAGTTCGTAGCCTCTTCTTCAAGACTCTCTTTTGACTGGGAGCCTTCTTTTCAGAGAGGTTTACCAATGTATCATAGCATCCTTTAGCAGTCTTCAAGGATGTGATGTTAGGCATTAATTCTTCTTTGATAGAATCATAAATAGATCTTCTAGCCTTACCTTGCTTCCTCTTGTAGGAAAGCTTACCAGCATTTGTAGTTGGCTCTTCTGTGACATTAAGAACACAAGAATGGTTGTCAACCTGGCCTTCCAGGAATTGAAGTTTACTAAACCAGAGAGCTTCTCTTCCGATTTGAAACCAACGGTACCCATCTCTGTCACTTGTCCAAAAAAGTTAGATCTGCAAATCTTATTCCAAGATCTAGTGAAAAACAACAGCATTGTCCCTTTACTGTGTTTTCACATGCTAAGCTCTGATACCATGTTGAATTTTTAGCATTAGCATAAACTTTTAAAATTTGCAGATAAACATAAATATATCAGCAATATAGTAAGAACACATTCATCACATCAGCACACTTGGAAACAATATTTTCACTGGGGAAACCTTCAAAGGACAAAAACCCTAAAAGCATTAATAGCTCATCTCGTAAATGAGATGGCTTAAAAAAATTCTCCAAAAATTTCCTTGAACCCAAATCTGGGTTTTACCACAGTCACAGGAAAAATTTATCAATAAAATATGAGACTGATATTTCCAACCACAATTTCTAGAATTCATAAAAATTACCAATTTAGGGATTTTTCAGCACACTGAGATTTCTCTCTCTCCTGCCCAGAAAACACAAAGGCTGCCCAACTCAAATCTGACTGTCACTGACAGTCTACACATTTTTGTCGTACAGCTGTACAGACATACAAATCTGTCCTTACTACTGTCTGTTGACTGTTTTTCCTTGTTGTTGACTTTCTGCCTACCTGTTGACTTTTTGCCTGCCCGATCTGCTCTTCTGGCTGCCCGATTGTCCTTCCTTCTGCTCGAAGCCTGCTGAACAGGTTCACGGGTTCCCTGAGGCACCTAGGGTTTGTCAATTGATAGCCCAAGGCCCTAATGGGTCTGCCAACAACTGCTACAATAGACTGTTGTGACCCATAGCCCTCATGGGTTACCTTGTTGGATGCCCAAAATTAAATGGAGAGAGGGTCGAGCCTTAAACAGACTGTCCGTAAAGAAAAATGGAGCGGTCATGAAGAAGAAGGGATTGCTGAAGTAGATCTGGAGGCTGCTGAGAAAAATGTAAGACTGTCCAAAAAAGATGAAGAGAGATGCCCAAGAATAAGACTGCTGATAAAAACCCTAGCTGAGGGTTTGCTGGAAAAATTGCGCTACCTGAGGCAAGATAGTCTTCATCAAAATAAGAGTAGCAGCTTCACCGGTGAGATAGAACTTGTGTGTGTCAAATGAGAATATTTGATCTCCTTTTATAGCCTTTGTTCACCTGTAAGTGGACAAGATTAGGAAAAATAAAAATAATAATAGTTTTATTATTTTCTTAATTTCATTTTTACCAAAAAAGGTACTTTTATTTTTCCTTTGAATTTTATAAGAAGTCCTTGTTAAGTTAAGTTCCCATTGTGGTCATTTTCATGTGGTCAACAAGTATTTATTTATTTTGACTTTTGACTTTGGCCTTTTTCCAAGTGCCCCTGTGGTCCTTTTTTATTTCAAAAATACATCATCATAAACCAAGAGAGTTATCAATGCTTTTATCTCACACATTGTGTGACACCTAGATCTGGTACTAGGGTAACTTAACCAAGGGTAGTTAATCCTTGGAGAAGCACACCAAGCCCATAGATAAAGGGTCAAAGTGCAATACACATGCCCAGACCCAGTCTAGGGCTTATAGTGTCTTCATTTTCCCAAAGAATGGCTACTCATAACTAGGCTGAGTCTACCATTCCCAGATTGGTCTACATCGTGGTCCCAGACCAGATGTCTACTCAACACTAGGTTGATTCTACCTAGGGAAGATTTGGGTCTATATCATGGTCCAAGACTATATATCTACCATTCAACAAATATGTCACTCAACAATGGGTTGAGTCTTCACCATGGTCTCGGACCAGGTGGCCCATTCTCCAAAGAGAAGGGCTCTTGATGCTGCTTAGAAAAATCAACAGGGACCTAACGGTTGGACAATAGAATTATTTCTAGACCTTTATGATCTCCTGGGAGGAGATTTAATGAAAGTAGTGCAAGATACGATACAAAGGGGAAGGATACCTACCATTTTCAACTCAACCTTCATTGCTTTAATCCCTTAAGTTGACAATCCTTCCTCTCTGAATGATTTTAGACCCATTTCCCTCTGCAACTGTATCTACAAGGTGGTCTCCAAGGTTATACCAAGAAGACTCAAGGACATTCTATCAAAACATATCACTGAATAACAATTTGGTTTCTATCACATGCCCCAATTTTGCAAAAACAATTTTATATTATTTGGTATTATTTGAGGACAATATGTTAAATTTTATGCTAAGTTGTAATTGATGACTCAGCAGAGTCAAGGATATTTAATGTAATTCTGAATATTTTATTTCTAAAAAAATAAAGGAGGAGACAACAGCTTAGGAGAGCTGTTACGAGAGTGTTTACTGGTCAAATTGGTGGAGGAGACTGGGTGGAGAGCAAACTAACATGTGGCAACATCCTCAAACCACTTCCAACTGTTGCGGTAGCAACCTCCCTACATTTGGGGTCATGATTCCCCAAGAAAGTGGAATCAGAGTAGGTGGCTCAATTAATGAAAACTAACCCAAAATACCTAGGCAATCTATATAAAAATTCCCATTGAAGAGAGCTAAGGATGCTCATTCTAGAGAAGTGATCATTCAGGTGAATGATTGTACTTCAAAGAAATTCAATGGAAGGGAGTGTGGAAAGTGTTTGAGGGGATAACTGCTGATTGATCTAGCGCATCTGTTAAGCTGAAAGATCTTACTGCTGAGAGCAGAGTGTTTTACTGAGATATTGGACTAGTCTACTGTTTGCATTCTCCACCAGTTCTCAACCAAGAAGACCAGGAACAGGCTTGGGGGTCCTGAGGAAGCGTTGTTTGAGCTCTCTGAAAGAGATTGGTAGGGAGGAATGGCCTCCTAACGTTGTTGTTGTCTATCCTAAACAGGTTCTACATTATTTTGTTTTACTGTGTTAGATAGATAAATCTGAGCCTGACTGTTATATGAATGTTAAATATTCAGCTTGTAAATGTTAGAATTTAGTAGTATTTTTAATTTATTGAAGAAATGAATTTGAAAAGTAATGTGTTAGAATGGAAAATAATTTCTAGTTAGTGTTTTTCCACACTTGGAAAACCAGGCCATACTCCAGCACTGATACAATGTTTACAGTAGATGAAAGAAAATGATAAGAGATTGAATATAATAGATATGGTTCTGCATTTTGTAGATAGCAAAGTAATTAATACTGTGTGTAAGTTATTATTAAAGAGTACAGTATTCTAGATAGTTATGTTTACTGTTTTTATGAGCATATCTATGTTAGAAAAGAAACAGTAGTGCTAAAATAGAATTATAGTAAAGAAATATATTGTTACAATAAAAATTATAGGAGATACAGTAAGTATCTAAACAAGGTTTCAACCACCCTTATATCATTTAGCTTAAAACTATTATTTTACATATACTAGAATAGGATTATGTTATAAATACTATTAAAGGAAGAAATAATCAGAGTTCAGAGTTAATGTTTAAAACATTACGTAACCCTGAACCTTTACTAATTAACAGAGCAGTAAACAAATGGTGGAAATTTAAATGTAAACAGTAAATAGAATGAAGCTAAGAATTTACCTATTCCAAGAATAATTATTTTCCAACAAGCTCTAACTCTGTTTAGGTTTAACCTAAGGTTCAAGCCCTAATTCTACTTCCATTCTTTTTATAAAAGTATTTCTTTAAAACAGAATAAATAAATTAAAATTTAAAAACTAAAATACTAAAGTATGCACTAGACTGAGTACAGTTTTATAAAAAGAACTTACAGTATTTGTATAAACTCTTTTATTTAAAGAAAAGGAAATATTTAAACAGGATAAACATTATTAATACTATTGTAACAACGTAAAATAGGTAAACAGAAACCAACACAATTGATAAATTTTAAGAATATATTTATCTAAGGGTCTTTTTACGGTAAACCCTAATATTCAAATCCTAACTGAAAAGCTTAAACATATAAAAATTTACCTTACGTCTGAACTTACAGTCTTCACATTATCTTAATTTATTTACAAGAAAAATATTAAAACAAATAGTCATCATTATTAACAGTCGAGGAAGGGAAGACTCAAATTACACAGAGTCATAATTTTACAGGTTATAAAACTGATGTATAAACGAGATAGAGCTCAATTTCTTTTAAAATCCTTTTTTAAACCAAATATATTACTCTGTCAGGCCAAAAGTATTAAGACATAACAAGTTTATTTTACCGTACCTCAGGCCGGTTACACCCAGCATCGTGGCTGGGGTTTGAAGGACAAAACCAACAAACAATTTATAAAACTTCATTACTATAATAACATTTATGGGACAATGTATATTTTATTATAGTATTCGAAACAGAGAACCTTTAAACCAAGAAGACAAGAGAATCTCCACATAATAAGAACAGAGTATGTCGTTATTGAGCCATAAGGCTGTAAACCTGTAAAATAGTCGAGAAAAGTGAAATACAAGTCACGCCATCAAGGCCGGAGCAACCCTGCTACAAGCAAGGGTTTAATAACCAAAAATACTAAACAACAACTAAGCTAAACATTTTAAACACTGAACGAACCGAGGTCGTATTTCTTCTCCAACTGAAACCCTTTTTCCCTGATCTCTACAAGCAGGGAGTTGCCACATTCTAACTGGGGCTTACCCCTAGGTATTGCTGTAAATCCAAACATGGAGAGGGTTCTTCCAAGCGTAAGGGCGAACTACAACATGCAAGCAACCCGAGGGTTTTAGTTAGAAACCGACTAATCTATAATTAAAACTGTAGCTAGAAATTTATAACAAGTATAAAATAAACTCTTTACTTGAAGGTGAAAGATTCAGGAATCGGGGAGGAATTGATTCCACACCATGAGCAGCACAACCCTCGTGCTCACCAGTGACAAAGCCGACGGGGCTCACAATACATTCTACACCACGAGCAAGAGTAAGGTTTGGCAATGGCCACAAAAGGAAACAACACTAAAAAACTACTGACAGAGCTTCACTACCCTCACGACAGCGTATTGTATGCAGGAAGAAAAACACCAAATGCAAGCTGTGAACTTCGCAACCCTTACACTAGAATGGCAACACTCATCTACACACAAACAATGGAGCTGGAGACGAGCACAAGCGAGCCCTCATGGCCGTAGTAAACCAGACAGAGAAAAGACCAAAACCCTCGACAAAGAATGAGGAGTTATGGCTGCGTTGGAGACTTCTAAATCATGCATTGTACGGTGGTGGATGTTCCACGTATCCATAAATTTATCCAGTCCACAGTGGATCGAGTTGTATAGTCTCCACTGCACTGTCGGGAACCAAATTGTGTTAATAATTTAAATAATGACCAAAATGATAGTATAATGTACAAATTCAATACATATCATTTCAATGATGAGCTATGAAGTCAAGCTATGTTTAGAATGAGGTTTTATTGTATCGATAAACCTTATATTATAAACCTTGGAATCTTCGTTGGTAATGAACCAAAACATTTTATTGCATTGTTAAATCTTGTTATATGTAAACATTGAAATATTTCGTTGGTAAGATAATAACTATGGAAAGATCCATAATAGGGTATATGCCCTTAATCATAAGTTACTAGTTCTAACAATAATCATTATTCAAACTTTACAATGAAGAACTATGTTGTTAGACCTAGTCTTATGTAAACATTAATGGTAAGAATTTAGTTTATAAATCATCAATGTGTATATAAAAGTATTTACACTCTGAAATAATCTCTTACACTTCTATGTTTAGTCTATAATACTAGAGAGTAAGATAAACATCTTGGAGGTTTATAGACATTTGGTCTCCATAAGGAACCAAAGCTCTAAATGAAACAAAGCAAGGTTAGATTAGACTTGGAAGTTGAAGATAGTAAAACTATCTAGGAATACATATAGCATCACTATTATTTTGTAATTTCATCACATTACTTATGTCATGAAGAGATTTGGAGAATATAAATCACAACTTGACGACATTTGTACAAATGATCATTTATAGACTTATTACATTAATAAGCTGATAAATTTCCTCTACTGAAGCTGAATTAAAGGTAAAGCTAAGAGTTCTCTGTAATCTTGTTTCTTAAAAGGTCTTAGGTCTATTTCCATACTCAAGCAGTGTTTTAAAGTTTAGAAATAACAACAGTAGTAAACTCTTATGTCATTTAAGGAAAAGTTATACAAAATCACGAGCTCTATAAGTAACTTGGCTAATAGCTAGAAAGAAGAACTGTCCGAAATAAAAATCATACTAATGAAAAACATTGAGTATGGTAAGGTTTTTAGTCCTTACAACATGAATTTAAAATACTATCATAGTTGTAAAACAAGTAAAGGAAAGTTACTTTACCTCGTAAGTACCCTTGAATTCTATTGAGCAAACTTTTACTCTAGCAGTATTTTTTTATGCTAAAAGAAGTATATCTGGATTAATGCCTTAATAAACTCTTACTGGTTCAAAATTTTCCTGTCAAACCTGTAAGATCCAGAAATCCAAGTAAGTTAGCAATCACTAAGTAAGCCCCAGTTAGAAAGTAACTTCTCACCTACTTGACAAAATCAGCTCATCAGTATAGCTAGAAACAACTGAATGCAGCTTATTTACATCACATATCAAAATTAAAATTAATTTATATGTGTTTAAGTTAATGGTTACCTTTGTTAACTATTTCATTTTTCCGTTAGCCGCTAACAGTTATCAGACTGTGACTATAGACAGTTTATGTTACATCAAAAAAATTTAATTTTTTGTGAAAATTTGGGGTTTTGACAGTTTCCTAAAAGGGAGACAGATTCATGAAGCCATCGGGGTTTCCCATGAGGGATTACACAGCATAAAAACAAACAAAATGCAAAGGGGCTATTCTAAAAATTGACTTGTCCAAAGCCTATGACAAAGTAAGTTGGATATGCATTCGTATGCTCCTGACTCATATTGGATTTGGTATTGATTTTATCAGGTGGATCATGAGGTGTATTACTATAGTCTCTTTGTTAGTTCTGATTAATGGGGTTCCCTCTCCTTTCTTCCATGTTGAGAGAGGTCTTCGACGGGGATGTCCGTTATCCCCTTTTCTTTTCCTGTTGGTAGCTGAAGGATTGAGTAGGGCTTTAAGGGAAGCAAAAAGGCATGGTTCTTTGCAGGGCATACAAATATCACAGAATTTGTACATAACTCATCTCCTGTTTGTGGATGAGTGGTGGATGATGTCCTAATTTTCTGCATAGGAACGGTGAGGGACACAAATAATCTTCAATAAATCCTAGACCTTTTTTCAAAAGCTACGAGGATTGAGATAAATTCAAGGAAATCAACTTTGTCTACTCATCTTTTGAGGGTCGAGGAGATGCATGAACTCAGCAGGATAGTTCCCTTTAATTTGGCAGGGCTAGATTATGGTTTGAAGTATGTAGGGTTCTACTAAAAACCAAATGATTATCAAAAACAAGATTGGAAGTGGCTCTTGGAAAAACTAGAAAAGCGACTAAAGGCATGGAGCCATAAATGAATTTCTAGAGCAGGGAGGTTGGTGTTGGTAAAAGCAGTGTTGGAAGCAATTCCCGTTTACTGGATCTCCCTTTCCTGGATCCCTGAAGGCATTCTGGAAGAGCCAAGAAGAACCTATTTTAGGTTTCTATGGAGTGGAAAGAAGGAAACCCAGGTGAACCCTTGGGTGCACTGGGAGAAGATAGTTGTACCTAAAGGGCTAGGGGGCTGGGGTATAAATATCTTTCTGTTTGCAAAGTCACTAGCGGCCAAAGGGGGGTGGAGATTGCTAAAATCTGAAAGTCATTATACTCAAGTGATTTCACATCAAAACATAGCTCATGATTCTGTAGAAGAATGGATAAGGAATCCTAGGAAATCCCATACAGTAGGTTCGGTGATTTGGAAGGCAGTGGTTCTATCCTTCCATGTTCTTAAATCCAACTTGGCTTGGAATGTGGGGAATGGCAGAAGGTTTAGGGTAGGTGAGGATACGTGGGTAGGAAGTACTCAACAACATCTACTCCCAAGCCCCACGTCGGAGGCTCTGAGATAGAGAGGGTTCGTTTACCTCTTTCAATTAGCTAACTTGTTCAGGAGAATCCCTGGTTCCAATCGTGGAGGATGGCTTCTTTTTATGGGTTATTAGAGCCAGATGAGAGGGATATGGCAAGACTCATTGGAGAACCAAATAGAGCACAAATCCAGTTAAGGGACAGGGAGGATTAACTTATCTAGAATATAGATCCGCTTGGCATCTATACCCCCAAGGATGGATACATAAAACTAAGTGCAGATGGCTTACAAAGGGATCTAGTTTAGTGGTGGAAGAAACTGTGCAAAATCAAAGTCCACCAAAAAATCGACTCTTTATGTGGTGTGTCCTGGAGAAAAAGGCTCCAACATGGGACAACTTGCAGAAAAGGAGATTTCAGGGACTTGGATGGTGTAGGCTATGCAAGTCTGATGGAGAGTCTGTTTTCTCATCTTTTTTTGCAATGTCCATTTATCAAAGAAGTCTAGAAAGAGTGTTTGAGGTCTCTAGGATTTCCTTGTAGGTGGGAGAGCAATACGGTTCTCCAAGCCTGGGAGAATAGGAGGACTTTGGCAGCTCAAGAAAATATGAAAGCTCTACCACTGTTAGTAATTTGGGGAGTTTGGCTTGCTAGAAACAATTTATTTTTTGTCGATAAAGCTTGCACACATGAAATTACAACAGACCTCTCTTGTGGCATTCTATATGCCTTTCCTCAAAATATCAGCGCAACAAGATAGAGGGAGGCTCTGGAAGTGGAATTTGACAAGTCGGTGCCCTGGGGATTCTTTGATGGAGCAACAAAAAATAATTCTTGTGGGGGAGGGGCTCTCCTTTTTCTTTTAGAGACCCATTTATTCGAGTTAGTAGTGGGCTTAGGGGAAGGCAGTAACAATTTTGCTGAACTTATGAGCCTCAAACTACTCCTTATTTTTGCAGCATAGAAAGGGTGCAGAAATCTAATTTTTTTTTAGACAATGAATGTTATAAATTGGACAAAAGGGATTCAACATTGCAGAAATATAAGACTTCCCAATATTTTATCATCAATAAAAGAAGTTCTAAACTCTTTTGTTTCCTTTTCGTGCCAGCATGTTTATAGGGAAAACAACGAAGAGGCGGACACAGCCTCGAAGGAGGGGTTGCAGATGGCCTTGGGGTTTTGGAAGATAAGAGAACATAGAGATGGCAGCACTCAGGAATTTTATCACAGGCCCTTTATAAAATGAGCAGCATTCTATATTTTTTCCAGCTCTACAAACAAATTTCCTTATTTTCTTGCATTCATAACAGGTTTTATTTTGCACAGTGGACTGTTTTTTTCCACAAATAATAGTTTGCAGAACTCTTTATTTTGAATAGGTTACTACAAATGTGTTAGAGGAAATATCATTTTTGAACTTGGCAGCTTAATTATAATAGTAATGTAACCGTTTTTTTTGTTATTTTGTGGATTTTTCAGAAGACTTACGAAGTCTTTACTAAAAGACCTATAAGTTGATCAGAAATACACATTTATGTGTATCTACAGTATGCAATTTTATTCTCGGTGGATGAAATAAAATTACTCTTTTTTCCCAAGAAAAAAGAAAGAAAGTAATAATGGAAGTTTAAATTTTTTTTGTAAGCTGCACATTTTATTAACCAGGAAAATCAAAAGTTACATATCGTGGAGTCTGAGGTGGCCTTAGGTGGTGAAACCACTACCCGAGCCATTCAAAATTACATGAACTTCTGGCATTACTGGAGAAAATAAAGTCTTGTGGCCCTAGGGGCCAAGAAAACCTTAACCCGTCTATTGATCTACAGGATCTAGCTTTATACAAAAAAACTTAACAGAAGAAATAATAACAGTTTGTAGCAAAAAGACTTAACATAGCAGTCTGAACCAGGAAGTGGCCCCGTCGACTCCAGAGACATGGCTGAATTAGGGTGGTGGAACCTCCTTCAATATGGGACAGGACCACCCCCCTTACTTTGAATTTGTGACCAAATTAGTAACAGGCATGAACACAGGTGGTGGCGACATCTGGTTGCTTGGATATTCGTTATTCCACACACGTTTGAACAGAGGTTCAATGGTGGATGGGATAGGAAAATCCATGTTGGTTGCAGCTTCCAGGGTCAGTGTCATTCCTCTATCCGTCGATCTTCCTCCTAAGGCGCTGCCACACCCCACCCCCATGGCTCTGACGTGCCTCTGCTTAGTCACCAGGAATGTCCATGCAAAGGTTACATGCAGGCCATTGAGTTGATTATCCATGTCGGTCATTTTGGCCTTGACAGAAGCAACCGTGTTACGGGCCAAGATACAGCTTCCCATCATGTCTTCCATAAGAACCCCCATCATATTTTTTTATCTGCAAACAATGATTGATTTCCCCCCTCCTTGCCCAGTGGTGAGCAGCTCATTAACTAGGCGGCATTCCCATTCGTCAATTAAACCGCGAACCTACATTGAAAATCTATCTTTGTAGCCCTCCTCTGGCATGACACTTAGACCCCATTGTGAATTTTCGTGGCCACTGCTCCCCTTGAGAAGGGTCCCCTTTTCCTGGACATCCTAGAGACCTGAGTTAAGTGGAGATTGTGAAACTGCAAAACCAACAATGATTGAATATGATATGAAACGAGATGACCAACAGAGCTAGAAGATAACCAGAAGAAAACATGCACAATAGGGTGCAAGTTGATGTCGCCACCTCCCATGGCCACCTTCTTATCTCGTTCCTTCTGTACTCTAAGAGGATCCACACGCTTAATCCTAAACGCCATTAAAACCAAGTTGAATGTTGATGGTACAGTCTTGAGCACCAACAGCCTGGGACAAGACAACTTCACCCACTCGTGCAACAAAACTAAAGGCCTGTGGAGGGGTATTAATGACTCCGGCATGTGTGATACCACGCTGTCGGCTCCCAGATGGAGGCGCGATGCGCTGTCGGTCAAGCAAGCTGGCACCCACATCCGGGTTTAAAATATTATTATTTAATTATTAACTAAACAAATATTAATCAATGTCTAATAATGATTAATGTTGATTAATAATTGTTAATTGAGTGTTAATGATGTTAATTGCTATTAATAAGATTATTGTTATTATTAACTTGATCGATAAATATTAATTACAGCTTTAAATTATGATCCATAAATATTAATTGAAGCTTTAAATTATAATTAAGGTTTAATTATTGAATGTGGTAATAATTCCATGAAGGATCGATGAAGTTTAAAAATAAGTATTATTTAGTTAATAAATAATAATTAATTGAGTTTTAATTATAATTACACTTTGACTGTGAAAATGGTAATAGTGAATACATGTTGTTCATAAGTTAATGTGAATCTTTATTATTAAATAATTATATTTTATAGCATTTCATGTCATTATATTATGCTGAAAAAATGGGTAATGACTATGGATCCTTATATTATATTTTATTATAGTATTCGAAACAGAGAACCTTTAAACCAAGAAGACAAGAGAATCTCCACATAATAAGAACAGAGTATGTCATTATTGAGCCATAAGGCTGTAAACCTATCAAATAGTCGAGAAAAGTGAAATACAAGTCACGGCATCAAGGCCGGAGCAACCCTGCTACAAGAAAGGGTTTAATAACCAAAAATACTAAACAACAACTAAGCTAAACATTTTAAACACTGAAGGAACCGAGGTCGTATTTCTTCTCCAATTGAAACCCTTTTTCCCTAATTTGTACAAGCAGGGAGTTGCCACACTGTAACTAGGGCTTACCCGTAGGTATTGTTGTAAATCCAAACATGGAGAGGGTTCTTCCAAGCGTAAGGGTGAACTACAACATGCAAGCAACACGAGGGTTTTAGTTAGAAACAGACTAATCTATAATTAAAACTATAGCTAGAAATTTATAACAACTATAAAATAAACTCTTTACCTGAAGGTGAAAGATTCGGGAGTCGAGGAGGAATTGATTCCACACCACAAGCAACACAACCCTCGTGCTCACCAGTGACA
Source organism: Pseudotsuga menziesii (assembly GCA_001517045.1). Lineage (NCBI taxonomy): Eukaryota > Viridiplantae > Streptophyta > Pinopsida > Pinales > Pinaceae > Pseudotsuga > Pseudotsuga menziesii. Next base: position 406,667 of record LPNX010069498.1, read on the forward strand.
AAGCCGACGGGGCTCACAATACATTCTATACCACAAGCAGGAGTAAGCTTTGGAAATGGCCACAAAAGCAAACAACACTAAAAAACTACTGACAGAGCTTCACTACCCTCATGACAACGTATTGTATGAAGGAAGAAAAACACCAAATGTGAGCTGTGAACTTTGCAACCCTTACACTAGAGTGGCAACACTCATCTACACACAAACAACGGAGCTAGAGACGACCACAAGCGAGCCCTCATGGCCGTAGTAAACCAGACAGAGCAAAGACCAAAACCCTCAACAAAGAATGAGGAGTTAGAGTTGCGTTGGAGACTTTTAAATCATGCAATGCATGGTGGTGGATGTTCCACGTATCCATAAATTTATCCAGTCCACAGTGGGTCGAGTTGTATAGTCTCCACTGCACTATCGGGAACCAAATTGTGTTAATAATTTAAATAATGACCACAATGATAGTATAATGTACAAAGTCAATACATATCATTTCAATGATGAGCTATGAAGTCAAGCTATGTTTAGAATGAGGTTTTATTGTATCGATAAACCTTATATTATAAACCTTGGAATCTTCGTTGGTAATGAACCAAAACATTTTATTGCATTGTTAATTCTTGTTATATGTAGACATTGAAATCTTTCGTTGGTAAGATATTAACTATGGAAAGATCCATAGTAGGGTATATGCCCTTAATCATAAGTTACTAGTTCTAATAATAATCATTGATTCAAACTTTACAATGAAGAACTATGTTGTTAGACCTAGTCTTATGTAAACATTAATGGTAAGAATTTAGTTTATAAATCATCAATGTGTATATAAAAGTATTTACACTCTGAAATAATCTCTTACACTTATATGTTTAGTCTATAGTACCAGAGAGTAAGATAAACATCTTGGAGGTTTATAGACATTTGGTATCCATAAGGAACCAAAGCTCTAAATGAAACAAGCCAAGGTTAGATTAGACTTGGAAGTTGAAGATAGTAAAACTATCTAGGAATACATATAGCATCACTATTATTTTGTAATTTCATCACATTACTTATGTCATGAAGAGATTTGGAGAATAGAAATCACAACTTGACGACATTTGTACAAATGATCATTTATAGACTTATTACATTAATAAGCTGATAAATTTCCTCTACTGAAGCTGAATTAAAGGTAAAGCTAAGAGTTCTCTGTTATCTTGTTTCTTAAAAGGTCTTAGGTATATTTCCATACTTAATCAGTGTTTTAAAGTTTAGAAATAAAAACAATTGTAAACTCTTATGTCAGTTAAGGAAAAGTTATACAAAATCATGAGCTCTATAAGTAACTTGGCTAATATCTAGAAAGAAGAACTGTCCAAAATAAAAATCATACTAATGAAAAACATTGAGTATGGTAAGGTTTTTAGTCTTTACAACATGAATTTAAAATACTATCATAGTTG
>LPNX010069498.1:408426-454079 GCA_001517045.1 Pseudotsuga menziesii
CTTTGGTATTGATTTTATCAAGTGGATCATGAGTTCTATTACTATAGTCTCTTTTTTAGTTCTGATTAATGGGGTTCCCTCTCCTTTCTTCCATGTTGAGAGAGGACTTCGACAGGGATGTCCGTTATCCCATTTTCTTTTCCTGTTGGTAGCTGAAGGATTGAGTAGGGATTTAAGGGAAGCAAAGAGGCACGGTTCTTTGAGGGGCATACAAATATCATAGAATTTGTACATAACTCATCTCCTGTTTGTGGATGATGTCCTAATTTTCTGCATAGGAATGGTGAGGGACACAAATAATCTTCAAGAAATCCTGGACCTTTTTTCAAAAGCTACGAGGATGGAGATAAATTCAAGAAAATCAACTTTGTCCGCTCATCTTTTGAGGGTCAAGGAGATGCATGAACTCAACAGGATATTTCCCTTTAATTTGGCAGGGCTAGATTCTGGTTTGAAGTATGTAGGGTTCTGCTAAAAACCAAATGATTATCAAAAACAGGATTGGAAGTGGCTCTTGGAAAAACTGGAAAAGCGACTAAAGGCGTGGAGCCATAAATGGATTTCTAGAGCAGGGAGGTTGGTGTTGGTGAAAGCAGTGTTGGAAGCAATTCCTGTTTACTGGATCTCCCTTGCCTAGATCCCTGAAGGCATTCTAGAAGAGCCAAGAAGAACCAATTTTAGGTTTTTGTGGAGTGGAAAGAAGGAAACCCAGGTGAACCCTTGGGTGCACTGGGAGAAGATAGTTGTACCTAAAGGGCTAGGGGGCTGGGGTATTAAAAATATCTTTCTGTTTGCAAAGTCACTAGCGTCCAAGGGGGGGTGGAGATTGCTAAAATATGAAAGTCATTGGACTCAAGTGATTTCACATAAAAACATAGCTCATGATTCTGTAGAAGAATGGATAAGGACTCGTAGGAAATCCCATATAGTAGGTTCAGTGATTTGGAAGGCAGTGGTTCTATCCTTCCATGTTCTTAAATCCAACTTGCCTTGGAATGTGGGGAATGGAAGAAGGTTTAGGGTAGGCGAGGATACGTGGGTAGGAAGTACTCAACAACATCTACTCCCAAGCCACACAATGGAGGCTCTGAGATAGAGAGGTTTCATTTACCTCTTTCAATTAGCTGAACTTGTTCTGGAGAATCCCTGGTTCCAATCGTGGAGGATGGCTTCTTTTTATGGGTTATTAGAGCCAGATGAGAGGGAGATGGCAAGACTCATTGGAGAACCGAATAGAGCACAAATCCAGTTAAGGGACAGGGAGGATTAACTTATCTAGAATATAGATCCGCTGGGCATCTAAACCCCCAAGGATGGATACATAAAACTAAGTGCAGATGGCTTACAAAGGGATCTAGTCTAGTGGTGGAAGAAACTGTGGAAAATCAAAAGTCCACCAAAAAATCGACTCTTTAAGTGGTGTGTCCTAGAGAACAAGGCTCCAACATGGGACAACTTGCAGAAAAGGAGCTTTCAGGGACTTGGATGGTGTAGGCTATGCAATTCTGATGGAGAGTCTGTTTCTCATCTTTTTTTGCAATGTCCATTTATCAAAGAAGTCTGGAAAGACTGTTTGAGGTATCTAGGATTTCCTTGTAGGTGGGAGAGCAATACGGTTCTCCAAGCCTGGGAGAATAGGAGGACTTTGGAAGCTCAAGAAAACATGAAAGCTCTACCTCTGTTAGTAATTTGGGGAGTTTGGATTGCTAGAAACAGTTTTTTTTTTGTCGATAAAGCTTGCACACATGAAATTACAACAGACCTCTCTTGTGGCATTCTATATGCCTTTCCTCAAAATATCAGCGCAACAAGACAGAGGGAGCCTACTGGAAGTGGAATTTGACAAGTCGGTGCCCTGGGGCTTCTTTGATGGAGCAACACAAAATAATTCTTGTGGGGGAGGGGCTCTCCTTTTTCTTTTAGAGACCCATTTATTCGAGTTGGTAGTGGGCTTAGGGGAAGGCAGTAACAATTTTGCTGAACTTATGAGCCTCAAACTACTCCTTATTTTTGCAGCAGAGAAAGGGTGCAGAAGTCCCTTTGTTTTTTTAGACAATGAATGTTATAAATTGGACAAAAGGGATTCAACATTGCAGAAATATAAGACTTGCCAATATTTTATCATCAATAAAAGAAGTTCTAAACTCTTTTGTTTCCTTTTCGTGCCAGCATGTTTATAGGGAAAACAACGAAGAGGCGGACAAAGCCTCGAAGGAGGGGTTGCAGATGGCCTTGGGGCTTTGGAAGATAAGAGAACATAGAGATGGTAGCACTCATGAATTTTATCACAGGCCCTTTATAAAATGAGCAGCATTCTATATTTTTTCCAGCTCTACAAACAACTTTCCTTATTTTCTTGCACTCATAACAAGTTTTATTTTACACAGTGGACTGTTTTTTTCCACAAATAATAGTTTTTAGAACTCTTTATTTTGAATAGGTTACTACAAATGTGTTAGAGGAAATATCATTTTTGAACTTGACAGCTTAATTATAATAGTAATGTAACCGTTTTTTTTGTTATTTTGTGGATTTTTCAGAAGACTTACGAAGTCTTTACTAAAAGACCTATCAGTTGATCAGAAATACACATTTATTTGTATCTACAGTATGCAATTTTATTCTTGGTGGATGAAATAAAATTACGCTTTTTTCCCAAGAAAAAAGAAAGAAAGTAATAATGGAAGTTTTTTTTTTTTGGTAAGCTGCACATTTTATTAGCCAGGAAAATCAAAAGTTACATATCGTGGAGTCATTACTGGAGCAAAGAAAGTCTTGTGGCCCTAGGGGACAAGAAAACCTTAACCCGTCTATTGATCTACAGGATCTAGCTTTATACAAAAAAACATAACAGAAGAAATAATAACGGTTTGTAGCAAAAAGACTTAACATAGCAGTCTGAACCAGGAAGTGGCCTCGTTGACTCCGGAGACATGGCTGAATTAGGGTGGTGGAACCTCCTTCAGGATGGGACAGGACCACCCCCCTTCCTCTAAATTTGTGACCAAATTAGTAACAGGCATGAACACAGGTGGTGGCGACATCTGGTTGCTTGGATATTCGTTATCCCACACACGTTTGAACAGAGGTTCAATGGTGGATGGGATAGGAAAAGGCACATTGGTTGAAGCTTCCAGATCTGGTGTCATTCCTCTATCCGTCGATCTTCCTCCTAAGGTGCTGCCACACCCCACCTCCATGGCTCTGACATGCCTCTGCTCAGTCGCCAGGAATGTCCAAGCAAAGGTTGCATGCAGGCCACTGAGTTGATTATCCATGTCGGTCATTTTGGCCTTGACAGAAGCAACCGTGTTACGGGCCAAGATACAGCTTCCCATCATGTCTTCCATAAGAACCCCCATCATATTTTTTTATATGCAAACAATGATTAATTTCCCCCCTCCTTGCCCAGTGGTGAGCAGCTCATTAACTAGGCGGCATTCCCAGTTGTCAATTAAACCACGAACCTACATTGAAAATCTATCTATGTAGCCCTCCTCTAGCATGACACTTAGACCTCGTTGTGACTTTTCACGGCCACTGCTCCCCTTGAGAGGGGTCCCCTTTTCCTGGACATCCTAGAGACCTGAGTTAAGTGGAGATTGTGAAACTGCAAAACCAACAACGATTGAATATGATATGAAACGAGATGACCACCGGAGCTAGAAGATAACCAGAAGAAAACATGCACAACAGGGTGCAAGTGGATGTCACCACCTCCCACGGCTACCTTCTTATCTCGTTCCTTCTAAACTCTAAGAGGACCCACACGCTTAATCCTCAACGCCATTAAATCCAGGTTGAATGTCGATGGTACAGTCTTGAGCGCCGCCAGCCTGGGACGAGACAACTTCACCCACTCAGGCAGCAAAACTGAAGGCCTGCAGAGGGGTATTAATGACTCCAGCATGTGTGATACCACGCTGTCAACTCCCAGATGGAGGCGCGATGCGCTGTCGGTCAAGCAGGCTGGCACCCACATCCGGGTTTAAAATATTATTATTTAATTATTAACTAAACAAATATTAATCAAGGTCTAATAATGCTTAATGTTGATTAATAATTGTTAATTGAGTGTTAATGATGGTAATTGCTATTAATAAGATTATTATTATTATTAACTTGATCGATAAATATTAATTACAGCTTTAAATTATGATCTATAAATATTAATTGAAGCTTTAAATTATAATTAAGGTTTAATTATTGAATGTGGTAATAATTCCATGAAAGATCGATGAAGTTTAAAAATAAGTATTATTTAGTTAATAATTAATTGAGTTTTAATTATAATTACACTTTGACTGTGAAAATGATAATAGTGAATACATGTTGTTCATAAGTTAATGTGAATCTTTATTATTAAATAATTATATTTTATAGCATTTCATGCCATTATATTATGCTGAAAAAATGGGTAATGACTATGGATCCTTATATTAAATTAGCTTTCAAATAACTACCTGTAATCTTGGTAATTAAGTATAAAATAATTTATTAAGGAGTCGGTGATGAGGAAGATATAAGAAAAAGGATGGGAGATTTGTTAGAGTTTGGGGTGCACGATCTGATGAGTGAAGAGAATTCGGTGCTTGATCAAAATTCTACCACGATCCTTCAGGCAATGTAGATTGCAAATTAGGGCGCGAGATTGATGCCACTACATAACCACGAGCAGTTTGAGTGAGTTGCTCCAACTCCGCTTCTCAGAGGACTTCTAAACCTTTACTTTCCCAACAAACCAAACACTCTTTTGATTTCTTGTTCTTCATGCAATTCTGTCTTTGTTTTCTGATTTCTTGTTCTTCATAAAATCTCTGCAATTTCATCTTTCTTTCCCTCACAAAATTATGTTCTCTCTAATTAGCAACATAACCATCGTATTCTTCTGCTATACCATTGTGAAATTCATACAGGTTTGCAGCATTAAATGTTGGTGAAATATCTACACCCCTCTCATAATTCAAGTATATATACGTTATCATAAATTTTCTCTGACATGCCTCTGCTTAGTCACCAGGAATGTCCAAGCAAAGGTTGCATGTAGGCCACTGAGTTGATTATCCATGTCGGTCATTTTGGCCTTGACAGAAGCAACCATGTTACGGGCCAAGATACAGCTTCCCATCATGTCTTCCATAAGAACCCCCATCATATTTTTTTATCTGCAAACAATGATTGATTTCCCCCCTCCTTGCCCAGTGGTGAGCATCTCATTAACTAGGCGGCATTCCCAGTAGTCAATTAAACCGCGAACCTACATTGAAAATCTATCTCTATAGCCCTCCTCTGGCATGACACTTAGACCCCATTGTGAATTTTCGCGGCCACTGCTCCCCTTGAGAGTGGTCCCCTTTTCCTGGACATCCTAGAGACCTGAGTTAAGTGGAGATTGTGAAACTGCAAAACCAACAACGATTGAATATGATACGAAACGAGATGACCAACAGAGCTAGAAGATAACCAGAAGAAAACATGCACAACAGGGTGCAAGTGGATGTCACCACCTCCCATGGCCACCTTCTTATCTCATTCCTTCTGTACTCTAAGAGGACCCACACGCTTAATCCTAAACGCCATTAAAACCAAGTTGAATGTCGATGGTACAGTCTTGAGCGCCACCAGCCTAGGACGAGACAACTTCACCCACTCGTGCAGCAAAACTAAAGGCCCGCGGAGGGGTATCAATGACTCCGGCATGTGTGATACCACACTGTCGACTCCCAGATGGAGGCACGATGCGTTGTCGGTCAAGCAAGCTGGCACCCACATCCAGGTTTAAAATATTATTATTTAATTATTAACTAAACAAATATTAATCAATGTCTAATAATGATTAATGTTGATTAATAATTGTTAATTGAGTGTTAATGATGTTAATTGCTATTAATAAGATTATTGTTATTATTAACTTGATCGATAAATATTAATTACAGCTTTAAATTATGATCCATAAATATTAATTGAAGCTTTAAATTATAATTAAGGTTTAATTATTGAATGTGGTAATAATTCCATGAAGGATCGATGAAGTTTAAAAATAAGTATTATTTAGTTAATAAATAATAATTAATTGAGTTTTAATTATAATTACACTTTGACTGTGAAAATGGTAATAGTGAATACATGTTGTTCATAAGTTAATGTGAATCTTTATTATTAAATAATTATATTTTATAGCATTTCATGTCATTATATTATGCTGAAAAAATGGGTAATGACTATGGATCCTTATATTAAATTAGCTTTCAAATAACTACCTGTAATCTTGGTAATTAAGTATAAAATAATTTATTAAGGAGTCGGTGATGAGGAAGATAAAAGAAAAAGGATGGGAGATTTGTTAGAGTTTGGGGTAGTGAAGAGAATTCGGTGCTTGATCAAACTTCTACCACGATCCTTCAGGCAATTTAGGTTGCAAATTAGGGCGCGAGATTGATGCCACTACATAACCACGAGCAGTTTGAGTGAGTTGCTCCAACTCCGCTTCTCAGAGGACTTCTAAACCTTTACTTTCCCAACAAACCAAACACTCTTTTGATTTCTTGTTCTTCATGCAATTCTGTCTTTGTTTTCTGATTTCTTGTTCTTCATAAAATCTCTGCAATTTCATCTTTCTCTCCCTCACAAAATTATGTTCTCTCCAATTAGCAACATAACCATCGTATTCTTATGCTATACCATTGTGAAATTCATACAGGTTTGCAGCATTAAATGTTGGTGAAATATCTACACCCCTCTCATAATTCAAGTATATATGCGTTATCATAAATTTTCTTTGATATTTTACATGCCCAAATCTCTTCATTTTCAGCTTATCACAAGTCCCCTTTGGAAATCTTTCTTCTCTTCATTTTCAACTTATTGTAAGCCCTTCTTGGAAATCTTTATTTTCTCATATGAAAGCTAATACCAAATATTCTTCCTCAAAGTTTTTCATTTTTCTTATAATATCACAATTTTAATCTTTATTTTCTAAAAAGAATGATAATATCAAATTTCCTTCATCAAAGCTTTTCATTTGTCTTATAATATCCCAAGCTTTATGTAATGTTACAAGCTTTTAATAGCTATTATGTAATGTCAAGATAAATCTCCTTCATGAAAGCTTTCCATTGGTCTTGTCATACCTCAAGTTTTTAATAGATATTATGTAATGTCAAGACATAAATATGTGTTGTTGTGAATGGTGTAGTCTAAATCTTTTATGTTTGGCATTATATTTTCAACGATTTTTTTGGCTGAAATGTGGCTAAAATTGTTGAAATCGTAAATATACGTTGTTGGAATTGCATAATCAAAGTGTCTTGAGGTTTTTGAGTTTGAGGGCATTGAATCAATAAAAAATGCAACTTGAGCAATAGAAATCACAATTTCAACAAAGATTGCATCGCCATTTTTCAACAAAAATGACCTGAAAAATACAAATTGTAGAATGAATACCTTACTCTGTTGTAAATTGTACAGTCATTAATAAAATAAAACCCTAAAATATTGCAAAGAAAAATAACAAGTTAACGAAGGCTATGATTTCACAATTGAAAAAATGAAAGGTTTAAGAAGGGAGCTTAGGAAAAAGATTAATTACCCTGAGTCTTTAAAGTGTTAATTAGTAGCCTTGAATAAGTGATTAATGTAATGTATTAGTGGTCTTCAAGAGGTATGTGGATCTCTTCTTGAGGACAAGTGAGGCTCTTTGAAGCATGCAACATAACCTTAGTGTTTTGTACTTTTTGTTTTGGGTTTTCTTTGTAGGTAGAAGGTAGAGGGGTGGATTCATACTATGGCTTGGAAAAAGTGAGGACTCTATGTGAGAGTTAGACAACCATAGTTGTCATTGTATGTAGTTGTGAGATTGTGGTCATGAGAATTTGGTTGGAAGCATGATCGAGGTCATGGGAACTTGTTGAGAAAAGTAATACTCGAATTACACCTGCAATTTCTTTGCAATCTGCACATAAATATTCTCTGGATATCATGTGTTGGACCACTAGAGGGAATGGGGTATCCCAAGGGATTGCTTAGCAAGAAAGGGGACCCATTCCTTGTGTTTTGCATGCCGAGGGAGATGATGGTTGGTTGATTGGGAGGTATGTTGGGTAGTTTAATTATCTATAAGTTTAAAAGTTGGTTGAGTGAAGAAGATTGTATTTCTAAGCTTTAGGCATTCACCCTTATGGAATCATAGCTTTAGCTTAGGGGGTGGCCTCTGTCATAGAATACTAGTATGACAACGAGCCTACAGTTGGGAGTAACATATTTCTTCTACAACTAGATGGTGGTGAATTACCAAATAGATAAGTGCTTGTTATGAATATGAAATGTTCTTATTTATGTTATGAAATTTATTATTTTCTATTTGTTCAATTATGTTTGTTGAAATGAGATTACATGCTAATGGAATTAATGCATTGTAGCATTGTATATAGATTTAAGGCTAAAAAATTGTGCAATACTTCATTAGTATTAGTGTTGCTTTAGAAAGCTATAGGAAGACAAATAATATAGTTTCAAAGCAAAATTTTAAGTTAATGGGAGGAATTCCAGTACCCCACCACCTCAATAGTGTTACAAGGGTGGTTGGGTACATTACAATATCAAGCTCTGTAGCCTTTGGGTAAATATTATATGACTTCATGAATGGTATCAATAACAAAGTATAAACCCAACTTAGAATAGTACCAATGAAATCTATTCTAAGTGCATACACTAGCTAGATGATAAAGAAGAAATGCATAAACCAAAAGTATGAGGTTTTCGTGCATTATGGTTCACAAAAATGCCTCTAAGAAGTTTGAGCTTGATGAAACGCATGAAATATATCATTCTATGGAAATGAAATGACACCCATGAATGTGGTATCTAATGCCAAGGAACCTCACTAATTAGACATATTTGTTTTGGAATATGGTATTAGAGACTTGACCATGTCTAGTTTGATTATGTAGAAAGTCATTATAATACCAAAAATAAAAAGTAATTAAACTTTTCATGTAGGCTCAAAAAAAAAAAATGAAAAGTAATTTTAAAATTCCATGTCTATGCATAAATAAAATAAAATAAAATAAACATGCTTAGGTCCATCTTAAACCTGGATCTACTAAGCACCAAGAGGACTCAAGAAAAAACACCTCAAGGACTCAAATTTCTTTAGGTGTAATTTTTTCTTGATGTGCAAAAAAAATAAGATAAAAAAATTTACACCTCAAGAAATTGGATCCCTCTCGATACTTAGTAGACCAAAGTAGATCTAAGTTTAAGATAAATCTAGGTTCGTTTTATTGCAATTACAAGGTTTTATCCTTGTCCCTATTAACTATTTATACATATTAACTATTTATACATACTTATAGTTATTATCCCTATTGCAAAATGAGAACATGCAGTAAAACCACTAGTAGAGCAGTGCAATTCTCCTTTTCATGATGAGAGTCTGAGGGGAGAAAATTCAAGTGTATCAAGGCATCAATCTCGTCTGATGGTTCCAACATTTGAAAGAAATTTGAAGCGTTCTTCAATCAATTAGTGTATCTTCCTGATATGGACTATTCAACAACATATCTATTATTGATTTCTAGACTCGAACCCTACCAATGGCATTATAATCTTTGTCATCCATAGCCTACAGTTTCCTAAGGAACAACATCAACTCAAGTTCAGTAAAAATGATCACGTTTATGAGGCCGTGAATTTGTTTCATCCGATACAACTGTGAAGTGTGAACCCTAACCCAGTGAAATTATGAGTGTTCTCTTGACATGTGATAACTGTGTCTTTGGAATGAAGGTAGGAATGGGTTCGAGTCGGATTTCTACATTGCATTTGTACTTAAATATGCATGCCATATGTGATTATTTGGAGGATGCACATCAAGTGCTTTACGAAATGGTTATTTGGAGAATGCACACCAAGTGCTTTACAAAATGCTTGAAAGGGATATTGTCTTTTAGGGCACCATGATTTGTGCATCCATGCAAAATGGGTAGTATGGCAACCATGAATGCAGGTTGGCATGGTAGAGAATATAACGAAACCCACTACGAAGCTCTATGTGTGATAGGAGATGCCACTTATGCCAAAATCACAACCATCCCTGCATATTATTTGAATCCTCTTTGGATGGTAGCAAGGGCTTAGTTGAAAAAAATTGATTGAAAAGGAAAAGCACGGACTATCTTTGCCAAGGTGTTTTTCAAAGGCTATTGGAGGGTTGACTTGAAAGTAAAAAAATATTTCTTTTAGTATTTTACCATTTTCAAGTGTCAGGGTGAATATGTTAATGAGTTCAAGCAAGATAACCATAGAGATGATGATAATGTTCTTGTAATGCAGATTCATATATTGAAATTCTAACTTGATGCAATACATAGGAGGAAATGCGCCCTCAATTCCCTCCTTAAGCAACTCTGGTTTAGTTGAGGAATTGAATAGGGATGATACTTTGTCGAGTGAAGGTAACATATCTTTGTTAGGATGATTTTAAAGGGGTCCATAATCATTCTTCACACTGCATTGGGTGGGTGGCATAGTTGAGTCAGTTCTTAGGCAGATTCAAAAGAGAATTAGATTTCCATCTTATAAATAACGCCTCATTATGCTGATAAGGCACATTTATATAACATGGTTGGGAGGATGTGTCTATCTGTCCCATAAAAATAAAAAATAAGAATGCATGCATCAATGTCTTGTGTCATAGTCGAGCCTAGGTTGGGAGAAGTGGTTGTCTACCCCATAAAAATAAAAAATAGGAATGCATGCATCAATGTGTTGTAGCATGGTGGAGCCCGTTGGGAGATAAGAATGCATCTGTCCCATAAAAATATAAAAAATAAATAAATAAAAATAAAAAATAAGAGCGCATGAATCAATGTGATGTAGCATAGTGGTGAGAGGCATGTGTGATGTAGTTTAGTGGTGAAAGGTTTGTGGCTTTGATCCTTCTCGGTACTTTGTAAAACCGAAGTTAGATGATTTTATACTGGTATACCATGAAAAGCAATCACAAGCGTGCAACTCTCAAACTGTTTACCTTAGCTATCAAGGAATATTACCAAATCAAATAAACTACTATTATGCTCGTGTTCCTTTGGAGTTTGTAAGTTACTTGATAAGAGTGCTCGTAATCATAACATTCACATAGTTTTCGGCATTTCTTTAGCTTCTTTGCTTAACACAATGGGTTTTTTCATGGAATTTAATATTTTGATGATGCAAAGGCATCGACTATTTTTCAAGGATTTTCTCCCTTTATAATGGAATTATAACATGCATGTTTTATTTGATGATTGTTATAAGTGTGGTTGAAACTATAAGCATGAGCATAATGGGTGGACCCAGAAGAAGTTTTCAAGTACAACCAATGTGCAAGTATATGGAGCTAAGGATATTGTGAAAAGGCATATTGTATCTAATTAAATATAGTGTCATTTTGTCATTGTATATAGTGTTGATGATGCACTAAGGATGGTGCATAAATTAAGGAAGAGGTGAATGTAATACCCTTGTTTTAATACTTAGGATTGTAGTATAGGTAATGATGAGATAGATGTAAGCCAAGACATATGTGGTTGTAAATTGTACATTCATTAATAAAATAAACCCTAAGATGCTATAAAACAAGAAGGATGAGTGAATGAAGGGCTATGTTTTCAAAAGTGGGGAATGTAGGGGCTTAAGAAGGGACATTAGGGAAAGGACTTAGTACCCAAGTCTTAAAGATTTAATTATTAGCCTTGATTAAGTGATTAATAAAATTTCGTATTAGTGGTCTTGAAGAGGTACATGGCTATCTTCTTGAGGACGGGTGGGGCTCCTCAAGCATGCAAATATAACCTTAGTTTTTTTGGATTTTTGTAAGGAAAAGGTAGAAATGGATGAATTCATACTATGGCTCGGGAAAAGTGAAAACTCTCTGTGAGAGCTATGTTGTCGTAGTTGTTAATGTATGTAGTTGAGAGATCATAGTCACGAGAAATTGGTTGGAAGCCATGATTAAGTTCATTGGAGCTTATTAAGAAAAGTAATACTCAAGTTACGCCCATAATTTCTTTGGAATCTTAGCATAGAGATTCTCTAGCCATCTTGTGTAGGATCACTAGAGGGAGTGGAATAGCCTCGAGGACTATTTAGTAGAGAAGGAATACCATTCCTTGTGTTGTGAAAGCCAAGGGAGAAGAGGGTTGGTTGATTGGGATGATTTTTGGGTAGTTTAATTTCCTATTAAGTTTAGAAATTGGTTGAGTGAGAAAGATTGGAGTTCTAAAATTTATGCATTTACCCTTATGGTATCAATGGGGGGTGACCTCAAACATAGAGAATATTGGTATGAAAAAGGGTCGATGGAAATGAGGAACTTTCTCTTGCATCCAGTTGGTAGTGTATTACCAAACAAATAAGTGTTTTTGTTGCTATGCTTGTTATGAATATGAAATGTTATGATTTTTGTTATGAATTATATTAATTTTCTAATTTGTCTATTATAATTGTTGAAATGAGTTTATATGCTATTGGAACTAATGCATTGTAGCATTGTATATAAATTTAAGGTTAAAACATTATGCAGTGCCTTTGACAATAATACTGTTGAAGTTGAGAATGCTATGGGAAGGTATATAATATGGTATTGTAGCATAATTATAAGTTAATGGGAGGATTTTGAGTACCCCACCACCTCAACAATGCTACAAGGGTGGTTGGGTACATTACACTTATTTTCATAACTATTCTTTATTTATAATTTTGATTGTTCTTTTGAAGTTGCTATTGCACCTACTCATGCACTTCCTTCATAACCTCATGCACTCATATTTCTACTTTAGGAAAACTTTCTAATCTTGTAACTCATTTAGATGGTCTTCTATTTACAATATGAAAATGATTGTTTCATGTAGATATATTAACTGTTTTTTTGACACAAATTCAACTTGCACTAGCATTCCCATTGTATTGGTTTTTCTCCCATAAGACATCTTAGTAGATTTCCAAGATTGATATTCACCACTTTTGTCTATCCATTTTCTATTGGCTTTCTTCCATAAAGTTCTCTAGAAATGGCCAATGAACTTGATTAAACAACTATGCTCATAACATTATTGGTATTATGACTAGGAATAAAATGTTCCGTGTTTTAAAATCTATCAACAACAACAAAACTGAAGTCATTGCGTCATTGGTTTCTAGGTAATCCCAATAGAAAATCCATATTGATGTCCTCCCATGATGCTTCTAGCACTGGAAATGGTTTATAAAAATCAATGTTCTAACTTCTTTCTTTAGCATGTTGGTAAATTTTGAATATTTCAACCCATTTCTTAACATTCATAGCAACGCTAGACCAATGCTATCAGTCTTAAATCAATGCTTGAGTTTTATCAATGTTAAGTCACCATTATGTAGGATATTTAATGAGATTATGCCTGATTAAACCTTTACCTCATTAGGTTCTAGGAAATCCCAATAGAAAATCCATACTAATGTCCTTCCATGGTGCTTTTAGTATTGAAAATAGTGTATACAAGCTAATATTCTAACTCCTCCTTTATCATGTTAACAAACTATGCATATTTCAACCCATTTTAAACATTCATAGCAATGATGGACCAATACTATCGCTCTTCAATCAATGGTTGAGCTTTATCAATGTTAACATGTCCACTTAAGCCACCATTATGTAGCTCTCTTAAGAGATTATGCCTAATTGAACCCCTTGGAAAATACATAACAAATTAATTTTTAAACAAGAATCTCTAATGGATAAAATAACCAAGAAAGGACTTTGATCACCAGTCCATGGCTCTTACTGGATTTCCAAGTTTCAACAAAATAAATGTTCATTTCGTACAAACTCTCCATTGCTTCCAACCCTGTTATCTCAACTACCATAGTGGTCAATAATGATGTCATTTTCTCAATGCATCAATCATTATGTTAGATCTTCCGAACCTATGTTTCAACACAAATGCATAACTCTACAAGGATTCATTCATTTCATGTGTATCTAATTCAACTTTGGTTGACTATTGATATATATGAATGCCCGATGATAGGTATATAGAAAAAATATTTGGGTAAAGAATAATGTCTCAATTTCTTCAATGCATGTATTATAACGTAAAACTCCTGCTCATGGACAAATTATTTATGTTTTGATTCATTCTCACTGAAGTATGTCATTGATCTTCCTTCTTGACTAAGTATTTCTCCAATTGTGGTTCCACTAGCATCACAATCTACTTGAAAAACTTTCTTAAAATTGGGTAAGTCCAACACTAGTTTTTCTATTAGTTTCTATCATCATTAGCATGTTAGTGCTAAAAACAAAATCATCTGTAATGCTATATCATCATCTACATTACCAGCATAGAGATGTTGGAACATCATCATAAGTATAGAGATACTGAAACAAATTCATCAACAATCATTTCAACAATCAACAATCATCAGTGTAACAACACTGAAACTATCTCAACAATCATCAGTATAATAATATTGAAGCTATCATATCAACAACCATAATTATAACAATATTGAACCAAACATATCAGCAATCATCAGTATAATAATATTGAACCAAACATCTCAGTAATAATCAATATAACAATACTGAATGAAACATCTCAACAATCATCAGTATAACAATACTGAACCAAACACCTCAGCAGTCATCAGTATAACAATACTGAACCAAACAAAACAACAATCATCAGTATAACAATACTGAAAAACAAACATCTCAACAATCAACAGTATAGCAATACTCTAACAACCATGTTTCCCTCTAACTATCTAAGAGAAACATCATGGTGAGTTCTCTGGTAGATCCATCCGGGCATTTTGTCTAACTTACTAACCCTTTCGAGCCAACAAGCCTAGTTATACAGATGGATATTCCTCGAGACCAACAAGCCTTGTCTTGGATTACACACCCACTTGGGTTAAACTAATCCAGCTAGACATACTAATCCCCCTAAGATCAACAGGCCTCGTCTGAATAACCCTTTCAAGTCAACTGTCCTAAACAGACTTACCCTACTCTAGACTGAGTTACTCACCATTGCATCCTTCTTCCATCTACCGTCACTCCCTCTTTCGAGCAAGGTCCTTTTGGACTACACCAAGCTTGTCTCGAAAGTATTCAAACTTTACACGAGCCAGAGGCTTAGTCAACACATATGCCACTTGTTCCCCTGTAGGAACATATTGGATCTTTACATCTCCTTTCTGAACCTTGTCATGAATGAAGTGATATCTAACTTCAATATGTTTTGACTTATCATGAAATATTGGGTTTTATCTCATCTTAATATAACTCTGATTATCACAAAGGATATTAGTAACATCTATCTATGCATCAAATAATCCTTCCAACATCTTTTGAATCCATACTGCTTCGCTACAAGCCGAACAAGCTGCAGTGTATTCTGCTTCCGCTGTGCTAAGTGCAATATTGGTCTGCTTTCTATTGAACCATGAGATCATGCCTTATCCCAAACTAAAACAACATCCTGAGGTGCTCTTTCTATCTTTAGCACTTCTTTCCCAATCTGAGTCTATGAACCCATATAATCTAATCTCACCATTTGATGCATATCTAAGCCCATAATCTAAAGTTTTTTTTAGATACCTCATCACATGTTTTGGTCCTATCATGTGAATATGTTTGGGATTCACCATATACTGACTTAGTGTATTTACAGCAAAACATCTATATGTTATTGTATTGGTTAAGTACATATGTGAACCAATAATCTATCTTTACAAGGTCGCATCTACAACTTCTAAAGTATCATCATTCAATAATTTCAAATTTGTTGTCGTCGGAGTAGTCATAGCCTTGCAATCTAACATCCCAAATCTTTTTAGGATTTCTACTGTATATTTTCCTTGGTTCAGGAAAATCTCATCTGGATATTGCCATACTTCAAGACCTAGAAAGTAGTGCATCATTCCAAGGTCTTTCATCTCAAATTATGCAACGAGCTTCTTCTTATATTCGTTGATGGGATTATCTTCCCTTGTTAACAATAAATAATCCACATATAGTAGTAGTATCATAAGTCCATCACCCCCAATCTTATAGTAGAGGTTAGAATCTACTTTACTCTTAGTAAAGCCTAAACCAATCAGGAATCCATCGATTCTTCCTTACCATGCTCTGAGTGCTTGTTTTATCCCATACAATGCTTTCTTAAGTTTACATACATAAGCTTCCCAATCGTCAATCTCAAAACCTTTCGATTGTTCAATATAAACTTCTTCTTCTATCAAGCCATTTAGAAATGTTGTCTTTACATCCATCAAGTGTAACTTCCACTTCATGTTGGATGCCAAGGAAAGGATAGTTCTAATTGAAGTGTACCTAGCTACTGTAGCAAAGGTCTCTTCACAGTCAAATCCTTCCTTTTGGGAGAACCCGTGAGCTACCAATTTTGCCTTGTACTTTTCTATACTACCATTTGTTGAGTACTTGGTTTTGAAGATCCACTTTGAGGATACCACTGACTTGTCTTTTGGTCTTGGTACTATTTCCCACACATCATTATTTCTGATGGATTGGTATTCCTCAATCATTGCATAAATCGATTCCTTTTTCTTTGTTGCTTCTTCAAAACATGTTGGTTATTTATCAACTACATCACTCATCGAAGCCATATAACTAGGGTATGACTTTGGCTTCTTCCTTTCTCTAATGGTTCCTTCTGGGGCACCATGCCTTTTTGCTTCTTCGATTACTTCACGAGCCCAGGCAGGTTTTCTCTTTCAAGAAATCATTTCACTGGGTAAGTATTCTGGTAACTAAGGTTCTGTCATGTCATGATCCTCAGGCATTTGACTATCTTCTTCGTTCCCAACTGGTTTAGGACTTTTTGCAACTTTGGGAGTTTCATGCTCCTCTTCATTTTCCTTATCTTTCTCTGACTTTCTGAAGGTTGTATCTTCATCAAATGTGACGTATATGCTAAGTTTGATTTGACAATATCCTGGGATTTAGATCCGATAAGTTTTTGATTGCTCACTATATCCTACGAACAATCCCTTCTTTCCTGAAGGATCTAACTTTGTTATTTTATCCTTGGGAATGTGTATGTATATGAGACAACCAAATATATTTAGGTGACTTACTTCAGGATTTTCTCTGGAAAACATTTCTTCTGGAGTTTTGTTCCCAAGGGTATTGTGGGAGATTATATTATGTACATATAGTGTTGTTTTGGTTGCTTCTTCCCACAGGTACATCGGTATATCTTGATCATGTATCATAGCTTTCATAGCTTCCATGATATATCTATTCTTTCTTTCTACCACACCATTTTTTTGTGGATTATAGAGAATGGTGAGCTCCCTCTTAATCCCAACTTCCTTGCATAAATCATTGAATTCCTTTGATGGGAACTCTCCTCCATTTTTTTTTGTAAGTTCAGGTCTAATCTATTAAGTAAAGATAAAATACAAGTAATGGTACAAGTATGTGTGTTGCGAGAACACAAAACCAAGCCAAACTAGGTGATCTAAGAGTATCAAAAATTGATCCTCCCCATAGAGGGGAAAACAAATCTTAGACTGTTCAAAAATACGGAGCAGAGTATTTGAAAATGAGACAAGTTCAAAATACATAACAGAGTATTTGAAAACTTGACAAACTAAGACTAGATAGATGTCAATTACTGAACAGCAAAAATGTAAAAACTGTGGCTTATGGACAGTTGGAGGAGCGAAACACCTAGTGTCAGAGTGGCTCATATGGCACCTCGGTGATTGGGAAGCAGTAGTCAGTGCCCCATTGGAGTACATGTTGCGTGCCTTGCTCCCGCTCCTACTCAGGTTTCTTGCTGTCACCTGTGGATTCATTGTTAATGGAGCTGCTAGAGTCTGGTGCTGGTTGCTTGATGGGATGTGGTGACGTCTTTTTGGTGGCAAGTCCTTTCTGCCTTACAAAATACCATTGAGGAGCCGTGAGAGTGCTTTGACCAGGGGGAGGAGGAGGGGGAGGAGTGGGGAGAAGAGGAGGATCAGGAGGTAGTGGGGGTGGCGGAGGGGGCGAGGGGCAGAGGCGGAGGGGGGGGGGGTTGTTGAGCAGGGTCAGGAAAATCATTGACGGCTCACAGAATGATTCTGGTGAGAAAAATTTTAAAGACCAATAATTTTCTCTGCGGGTGGTGGTGCAGGAGACTACAGAAGTGGCACCCGAGAGTTTGTCTTCCCAATCTTAGATGAGGGATCTTAGCGCAATCGAAAACTCAGCCTCAAATTCCCTATTGTTGGCATTTGGGTAGAAGGGTGGTTCCTCCAAGTCACCATCTCTACCGTGCCCTCTTCCTCCTCTAGGAGGTATTTTCCCGCCTCTAAGAGGCGCTCTTCGTCTTGGTGGCATATGGTTCACAAAGAGCATGTGACTAAAACAGGTGACAGGAGAGCGGAGCAGATGGGGATTGCAACAGGGGAGCTCGTGGCTAAAACAACCTGTAGAGTAGTGCGTGATTGATACAGGTCGTGGGGGAGGTTCTAGTGAGGCAGGCTTGAACAGACGGGGAATGCTCTGTTTGTTGTAGGCAAAAATAATGGAATGGAGAGCCAAAGATAGGGGCGGAGCAATAATGCACCCAACCCAAAAAACATCCATGCGAGCCTTAATGGCTTTGTACCCAGCCTGCTCGACCTTAATTTCTGAGGGGACTGGGACTGCCAGCATTGCTGTAGGTTCTAGCGTCATCATCTAAATTGTTCGATTGCCGGTAGCCAACATTGAAATCGTCGTTCACGTCATGGACCATAGAGGTGTCAGGCCCATGAGGGGGCCTGTTTGCATGTTTCCAGCCAGCATCCGTATGGATGGCCATGTCATCCAGAACCACATTCATATCAACATCCTCATCATTCTGATCCACCGTCACGGCCACACCCTCATCATTTTGAGCCACGTCCAAATCCGCAGCATCCTGTACAACGTCCCTGTCCAACCCATCCTGATACTCCTCCATGCCATCCTGAGCTGCATCTGAACACATAGCCATGGCCTCGTCATCCTTGACTGTCTTATCCTCCGTGTCACCCACATTCGGGGGTGAACCCTCCTCCATTATCTGTCCTCAATATCTTTATTTTCTTTTTAGAGAGGTTTTCTACTAGCGCCTTAAATTCCTTAAATATTTCAAACACTTCATCCTTCTTTTTCAAGAAGTATATCCAAGTATTGCGAGAGTAGTCATCCATAAAAGAAGCATAGTAAACATACCCATTGAATGAAATGCTTTGCATTGGTCTGCATATATCTGAGTGGATAATATCTAAGATCCCTTTTGCTTTACTGTCACTTTTTGGATAAGGATTCTTAGTATTCTTTCCTTCTGCACACTCCTTCATGTTCTATCTGAATTTTTGGTAGACCAATCACAACCTTGCTTACAATTGGCAAAGATTTGTAGTGAATATGAGAAAGAATTTTGTGCCATAACTCACATGGGTTTATGGTACTGGTTGCTAATGTTAAATCTATATGTCCCTTGAATTCGTAGATTCCTCCTTCTTCAAATCCAATTTCTACTGCATCATCTATGGTTTTTCCTTTTGACCACATGAGGAATTTTCCATCTACAAAGGCAACTCTGAAGCCTCTCTTGTCTAAGGCTGAAATAGAAAGAAGGTTCTTCTTCAGTCCTGAGACGTACATGACATCTTTAATCTTCATGGAATTTCCAGAGTCCAACTTATAGGATGCTTCTCCCATTCCTTTGATGGGATATTGGGAATCATCTCCAAGCATTACTTTGTGTGGAGATTCCTTTTGCACAAGACATGAGAGTGAGTCCTTGTAACCTGTCATGTGATTGGAGGCACCACTATCTACTAATTAGGTGTCGTTTCCTGGTGAGACTGATCCAGTTAGAGAAAATATTAGTACATATTCTTCATTGGAGTCTTCATCCTTCTTTGCTTCCTCTTCAACTTCTTGATCACTATCTTCAGCATCATGAGCTTGAAAAAATTTCATCTTTTTGACTCTTTATGCTTTCATGGGGCAATTGATAACAATGTGTCCCAATTTGTGACAAGTGAAGCATTCATAATTTGCAAAGTATTTCTTGAACTTCTTGAACCCTTGATTCTTATGAGGATGATCATGACTCTTCCTTTTGTTCTTGCCTTTAGTATGAGCTGTCAAGGCTTGGTCTTCATTGTCATTTATATTTTCTTATCTAGGTGTTATCCTTTATTCTTCTTAAACACATTCTTCCCACAAATTCCAAAATTTAGTTAGTTTCCTTCTTGAAAAGATTCCTCAGATAAAATCTTCCCAATCTCTTGGAAGACCATTTAAGGTGGTCATCACAATTTCTGCTTCTTCTACTGTATCACCAATGGCTTCTAAATGATCCTTGATTTGAGCTACTCTTGAAAATTAAAACTACATGGTCTCTGATTTTCTAGTTCTTACACTTTTGAGGTGATTCCTCAGGGTCATCTTCATGTTGATGTTTCTTCCTCCAAATAGACTGGATAGAGCGTCAACCATTTCTTTTGGAGGTTCCCTTGAGGATACTTGAGGAATCAAGTTATCCTTGATGGATTCAGCTATGATCCTTTTGGATACGATCATATCCTTCTTATGCTTGGACTTGGTCTCATCTTCTTATGGTTCTTTTACTTCCTCCTTTACAAACTTGTCTAAATAATTTTCTTGCAGGATGAGCATGATCCTATACTTCCATGCTCTGAATTTTTCAGCACCTTCAAGCTTTTCATCTAGCTTGGTGTTCTTTTTCATCTTTAATAGAATGAGAACTTAAAATGGAACAAGGATGAAAGGTACTTACTTGAAGAAAACAACTTCTAGTTGGCCTCCTTCTGGTTGACCTAGTGTTTGATGTAGAAACCCTAATTTCTCGGCTGGAAACCCTAGTAGGGTTGGGAGGTGGAGAAGATGCTCCTCCCTAGGGAGAGCTAGGCTGTATCTTGATTTTTCAAAGATTGTTGGTGGAGTCTCAAGAAAACTAAAGCCCTAGTTTGTCCCGGCAGCAGCAACTGGTCCAAAACTGAAACTTCTTGGAATTTGGATCTGTCTTCACATAAAGATGCTCTCTTCAGGGGTGAGTTGAGGGAGCCCTCTTTTTTGGTTGATCTTTCGATGGATTTGTTTGGAGTACCAAACCCTAGATGTGCATTGTTTTCTTTTAGGGTGGCTCTGATACCATGTTAAGTTTTCACAATTTCCTTAGATAAGATTATAAAAACAAATAATCACTATAAGATAATTGAAAGAACAACAAGCACAAAGACATATAAAGACAAGAACACATATATTTTCCTTGGGGAAACCACAAGGGAGAAAACCCCGTAAGAATACCTCAGTATAGATCTCAACTAGAGTAGTGTAAAACCCAGACAAGTGCTTCTAAATTCTTTCTAGCGCACTAGTTCTTCTCTCTCTTGCAAAACAGCTTGCGTGAGTGAGTACAAAGGAAGGGGAGCACCTCTCTATTTATATTCGTCAATTGACTTGAACCATAACCTAACAGAGCCGACTTATCTAAATGACTGGGTCGACTTGTCCAATTGGACACCACAAATAACATTTATTATATTGAAACTTGGGTACTATTGACCCGACTTACATCTGGAGGTTTATATTGATTCTTTCGATGAATCTAACAAGACCAAACTCATCTCCCATAGGAGTAATACAATAAATACATCTGTTATATATTCCGAAGTTACAATGCCTTAACACAAAATTCTCTCTCAAAGGGAGACATAAGAGCTGCATTGAGCTTTGACCTTTTTCCAAAGGATTAAAAGGTAATGAGACAAAATATTTTTCTCTGGTCCATAATGCATTTGGAGCGTCAGAAGTGAAATATTTTTCTATCTTAGAGGGAATATCAAATAAAGCAGAGGATTTATGCATTTCTACAAAAGTAATGCATCCCTCCATTTTAAAGAATTCTACAAAAGTAGGAGAGGGATTAGGTTTCTGTAAAGGATTTTTACATTTAAATTTAGCATAATAGAAAAGAACGGTAGATACTCTTCTACCATTTATGGTTCAAGTAAAAATCATTTTAGTCTCATCAATTGTGTTGGAACTAACCTTGTGGAGGAATATCGATCCTATGATACAATCTTCTTTGATATTATCCAACCTGTTTAAATGCAAAACTTCATTTGTTCCTCCAATATTTATTGGAAAGTCTGGAACTCTTCCAAGAAGTTGAACAAGAGTTCCTTATATTTCCACACCATGTTCTTTGGATTTTTCACAATATAATGAAGGTATAATAGTTCATTTAGTTAAATTCATCTAGAAATGTGAATCAATCATAAAATCAAATTGATAAGGATTGAAATCTGGAGGACAAAATTTTACTTTTATATACATATTAGGTACTGTAAAGGATCCTAGGGAACCAAGAGATGGTTCATCTTCTTTATGAGTCTTTAATTCTTTCATTTGTTCTTCTAAATCACTAATATGCAGAGTATTTATTGTTTTTTCATAAGCTTTAGGAGACTACAAAGCTTCAGCATAGACTCTACACATCTCTTCATTAGAAGATAGGTCTCTTTCTCTCATAGTAACTTCAAGCATTCTTTTCAATTCTTCAATTTCTCTGACCAGCTTTCTTAAAGAAGTTTTATTTTCTATAATTTGGAGTCTAAGCAAACTTTATTTATCTTTTTACAACTTTTTCCTATCTTCATGGTGATCATGATAGCCTTTGTACAGTTTTGTTGGTTGTTAGAATGTTGGGTTCTTGTTGATTTCTGGGGAGCCAGATGTTTATGAGATCTTTTCTTTTGCTTTTATTCTTGCCATTAGTTTTTTATTTTCTTCTTTCATATCATGCCTTTTGACATAAAGGTAGACCGGTGTCTTAGATAGTTCTTTATCTATCTCAACGATTATGACTTATGGAGAGACCTTAGGATGATTGGAGGAAAACATATAAAAGCAAAATTCATGAGGACCACAACCCCCTAAATTTGCATCTTCTATTGATTAAGTTGTCATTGATGCCAACGGTGTCTATTCATTGATGCCAATTGTTGAGTCCTTGGTGCCCCTTATGGATCCCCTGAGGGTTAGTGTTTAGTTTGTGGTCATCTGTGTTAGAGGATCCCTTTTGACCTTGTCCAGGACCAAGATTGAATCCCTTGGAGGCCTTGGAACAATGGAAAAAGACCTGGTTACCCATTGACTTTGTCAAGTGCCCCTAAGTTGTATCCTGGACCAATTTGAGTCCGTTGTTGAGTTCCTTATCCTGGTGGATCATTGGTTACTGTTCTTTATGTTGCTTATTATGCTTGTACTTGTTTTGGTCTCTTGATTGGTTGTTGGATGGATGACGTGGCTCATGTGTGTAAGTCCCTTGATGTGTTGATGCTGGAGCCCATTGCTTGCATTGGATGGTCTTGAGGTTGTTGAGTTCTTGTGGGGTCCTTGATTCCACAAGATTAGATCTTGATCCTCTTGCATGTGGAGACTTGGGTCTTGGAACCCACACTTATGGTGGTATGTTGGAACCCATTCTTATGGGGTCCTTGGTTTCTTTCGAATTTTGGGTCTTGAACCCACACATATGGTGGTTTGATGGCCCTTGTACGCTATATGGTCATTGGCATGTTGTAGCCTTGTGATCATGCATATGAATCCCACAAGGTGTTGCAAACTAGTGGTGAGGTCTTTGTACCCCTATTTTGGGGTGTTGGTACTCTTATTATGATGAAGATATATAGTGGAACCATTGGATATGTTTTTAATGATATGGAGACCTTGAATATGATGATGATATTCTTTAAAAAGTCTTTGTTCTCACTTGATTGGCGGTGTTGGGGGCCTTGATACCCTTGATACGATGAGTATATGGTGGATCCCTCCTCCTAATTGATGTGAAGTCTGTGGATGTAAATACCATCAGATCCCTCATGCATTTGATGATGTCNGTTGGGGTCCTTGATACCCTTGATACGATGAGTATATGGTGGATCCCTCCTCCTAATTGATGTGAAGTCTGTGGATGTAAATACCATCAGATCCCTCATGCATTTGATGATGTCCATTGAATCCTTTGACCTTGGAACTTATGCATAAGGTAACATGGTCTTTGACACCTTTATGTGTGGAATCTTTGAAGTCATGAACACATTCAAGAATTTAAGGGTATTAAAAAAAGAATTAGCAAATAAACCCATCATAGGGAGATATTCCTCGTCAATCCATTTCGATTGATATGTGGAGCATATTCTAACTACTAACGGTTGAAGAGATATGAATTTTTTAAGTTGGTGTACCCCACCTTTTTGGGTCAACCAACCAAACAAAAGAGAATTTAATTATGTAATTTTGAATTGCATGCCAACCCACTTTGAGGTACTAAATTTCCTCCACGACTTATATAAATAGAATATCAAACATTTCGTTTTTTCATCAATCAAGTCTCTCTTTGGTATTTCGCAACTCTTGGAGAAAAGTGCGAAACTTTGTGGAGGATAAAGTTTTGGGCATCTTTGAGGATTGAAGAGATTCACTAAAATTGGCATAACTTTCTCATACGGAATCAGAATTACAAAATTCTTAGCTCGTTGGAAATCCTGCTATGAGGGATATGTGATGACATGAGATAGAGTTTGTTTTGGTTTGTCTATTGGTTCTTAATAGTATGATATTCAAAAAGGTATGGTTCATGCTTCTGGGTTTATCTTGTGATGACACGTCTCTCATGGATAGAGTTCATCTTTGATATTAGTATGTGAGCCTATATATTGGTATATATATTTGAATTCATTGAATATGTTATGAAGGCTATGTTGATGGTTATCTTGGAATATGTTTTGATGTGATCTTGATATAGATATTAATGAATATATTGGATATTGTTGGCATAGATTTTGGAATTTATCTTGATTGTTGTATAGTGTAGTATTGAATGAGAATCTGACATGTAAGTAGAAAAGCTTGTGAGTGATTTACTTGATAAACCTAAGTGTTTTCTTCGAAAAATAGTTCAATAAGTGTTAATCATTGTTTCTTTGACCTAAGTGGAGCTGGACTGTTATTGATTAATAATGACAACCTTTAACAGTATTGTAAGTGACTATTTGCTTGATATTTGTTTGATTTGTTGACTTGATTTTAGTGGAGTGAAAAATCCTTTTGTGTCTAAGAGTTTATGAGATTGACTGAGTTTGACATAGTTGGTTAAGTCTTTTATATTATTGGATGAGGTTAGTTGGTTGAGGTATATCATGTTTAACTATCAAGTATTCCTTGACTAATATTGAGGTTGGTTGTGGTGTCATTGAGTTGAGTGTGATTAGACAAAGTTTAGTTGATCATATGTGAAGTCTCTTGGTTGCTCAAATGTGTCTCTTACTTGATGAACTAGGCCAAGTAAGAAGGGTTGGTTGACCGTCTAAGCATTTGATTAGATTAATACAAGTATATGATTGATTTTGCACAGGTACACAAGCATCTTGGTACATGTTGGTTCAATTGAGCAGGATTGGAACAAGTTGTCTTATGTGCAGTTGGTTTGACCCAGACTAGCTGAGTTGTATGAGTAGTCAGTTTGACTCAGGTCGACTAAGTTTGGTGTGCAGTTGATTAGACTCAGATTGTCTAAGTCGATTGATGTGAGCAACAGATTGACTGGTATAGCTTGATTGGACAGGTTGATTGTATAGGTTGATGAGCAGTGTGATACAATGGGCAGTGATCAGTTAATGACTCGTGATCAAATGATGAGCAGTGGTTAGTAGTGGAAATGGTTGCACAGTGTGGTACAGATTGTGCAGTGTAGTACAGGTGTTGATTAGCAGGTCCGTAGGATCAGTACAGTTGTGTTTCAATGGTTTCTATCTTCATACCAGGGTGGTAAGATGGGGCAAGGAAAGGGGGTTGTAGCCTCCTTCCGGTTGTAGTTAAGAACTAAGGAGTTTGAGATTCCTTCAGGTTGTAGCCTATAAAACAGGGGGTTGTAGCCTCCTTCTAGTTGTAGCTGGAGAATTGAAGTCAATGTATTAAGGGGTTTGTTCCTTCCTTCCAATTGTTTCTAGAAAACTATTATTATAAATATTCCGTGGTTTTTCCCCCAAGGCTTGGGTTTCCACGTAAAAATATTATGTACTGTGTTTTTCTATGCTTCTTATGTGATGATGATATGATCATATGTATAATGATAATAACATACTCTGTATATTATTTAATGAGGTGTCGATGATTGTTAACATTGAAAAAATAACACAATTTATACACATTGTTCACCCCCCCTCTCAGTGTGCTCGGTGTGTCCAACATCTTGAGGAATCCAATGCCACCATTCTGAATCTAAGCCATAAAATCCTGCAACTAGTTGAAGTGCCAGTTGCTGGCCATCCTACAACTAGCTGAAGTGCCAGTTGTTGGCAATTTATTGTGTTGTCCTTAGTTCTCTTATACAATACCCAATTTTCTAGTAATTGAATGGTTGTTCTTATTTCTACATAGGATTTACATTGGATATTCAAGACAGGTTAACCAGGCATTTGGGATATAATATTGTTCATCCCATTCCTTCCAAAGTTAAAAGAATGTGGAGCATAAGAAGGAGAAGGATCAGTCATTTATGTATAAAATGGAGGAGGAAGTCCAGTTATTTGAGGAGGAGAGGGACCTTATGACTGATTTGAGGGTCCAACATCCTTTTGAACTTCTATTTTGGGTATTCTAAACGATAAAATATATTTATCAGTAAAATATTTAGGCATTTGTTTAAACTGGGAGACAATGTTAGTTAACTCGTCCATTTCTTCTTTATATTCTTCATATTTCCCGAAGCAGAAGTTAGGTCTCTCATCATCTTCATGGATACCCATCATCCCAAATGAGAATATGCGTTCATGTATTTGCTTGTGGCATTTTGAGGCTAGATCTAAGGCTACCTGGTCGACTAGACTATTTTTGTTGCTCAAATATTGAGCTTTAACCATCATCTTACCTGATACGTATAGCCTTTTTTCTAATTTTTCATTGGCTAGGACAATTGCATTTTTATTTTTTCTTGGGCAAAGAGTAAATGATCCATCTTAGCTTCTAATAATGCAATATGCTCATTTTCAGTTTGAGTCTTCTGTTTTAGAAGCAATATATCTTATGCTAAATCATCTATTCTGAGCAGATAGTTGTTGTTGATAATTCCCATAGTTTAACAGTTTAATTTCATCAGAGATGGATTCATTAGGGGTCGATGATATGTGAGGCATAAATTCTCTTTTTGTTAGGACGTCAAGAGAAAATTGCCTGAAAGGAGTATCCATAAGTTTTCTACCTGGATGAAATGAGGTGTCACCTTTAGGGATAGTTGAGGTGAAACCATGGCCATTTCTAGGGAGAGACATCATATATAGGCTTACGCATTTATCTCTGAGCTTCATTCTCTCCAATTCCTTGGTACATGTTGGGTGTTGGCTTTTCTCCCTCCTCCAAGAATCCTGACCCAGATTCAGTCCCTTCCGCTCAACGCAACAAATCCTAAGATATTGGCCCGACAGAGTAGAGATCAGTCGACAGCACCTGTGACGTAGATGCAGTCTCACCCGAGATATCTATCTTTAAGGGTAACTTCCAGAACCACGTTTCCACAATTGGGTGGGGTATTTCTGATACCTTGGTCCCTTACCAAGGTTCTCAATGAAGTATGTGGGTGGATTATTTATTCTTAATGTGAACAGTTAGAATACGACCCAACTTCTCTTTTGCAATTTATTATATCAACAATCTTTGTGCAGCATAATCATATTCAACTAATACAATGTGACTGATATACATCTATTCATTTGTAAGCAAATATGAAATCATCCTTTCAATGCAACATTCATATAGATAACTTAAACACATTCACCATTTACACATATACATAGAATATAACGTGGAAACCCATCTGGGAAAAAACCACAAAAGTGCTCTTCATCTGGCATGAGGAAATATATGCACCTTTCGTCTGTGCACTAAGCTGTAGACTCTTTTCTATATCTTCATCTCTCTCTTTTCGGACTCTTCCTTCCTCTCAAGCTCTATGATCCTCTCTCTCTTCTCTTCCTACATAGCTTTACTAATGATCTGCACACAACTCGGATCGACTCAACCTCTCCTACTCTTATGCGCACTCAACTATAGATTCTTCAACTCATATGCACTCAGCAATACTAACAAACAAAATACAGAGCCAACAACTGAGAAGCTAACAGTAGTGAATCCAATAGTCGAGAATCTAACAGTAGTGAACCCAACAGTCGAGAAGCTAACCCGCATATAGTTTGGGTTCCTTATTTTATAGACTCATTACCAACTCGTTACAAACTTGTTTTATGTCTCTTTATTAGCCGACTTCCTATATCTATCAACTAGGTTGTCTTTCCTATTCTAGTAACACCTAACGGGAGGCACTAATGACCCGACTTACAAAGATACCTTCATATGTGTGGTTTCCACTAGCTCTAGCCGAACTCATACCCCCAATTGCTAAGGCCTATGACTTACTAAGCGTAACACCTTACTGTTATTTTCTAGTCATTATGCTACTTGAACGCCATCTGATATTGTTATTATGTCTCACCTTCCCTTGTTGCACTCCTTCCTTTTGTCGTGGATTCCTCTTCTATTGCAGCTTCCTCTTCTGTTGCGCCCCTTCCTTCTTCTTCCTTTCTTTCACTTCTTCTATCACAACTTCCTCTCTCTTCTTGATTTTCTGTCGCAACTCCTTCTTCTTGTTCTTTAGATCTTCTACATACTTATACATAATCTTGAGTGAATTCTACCTTCATGTCCCTAGGCCCAATAGGCCCCCAACACTCACATGTGTCTCATCCTGAGCCACTCAAAGATATTCCTCCATGTCTTTCCTTGCGCTGATTTTACTCTAAAAATATTCCATGATTTTCCTGACTCACTCTGCTTCTATGCACACTTCTTCCTCTATATTCTGCAATTTTTCCACAAGGTCGGAACTGTCATGTTCCAACATTATCTTTTCTACTGATGTCGCTATGCAGTGCACCTTCTGATGTACATGATTTCATGTATGTTCCTTCTAGTTTCTGCTGCTACTGTTGTTCTTTCTAGCTTCTGCTAATATTGTTGTTCTTTATTCTATCGGATAAATTTATTATTTTAGAGTAGTAGGACAAACGAGATGGGAGACTTATCAATATCATTGATTCTCCTTGTTTTCATTTCTAGCTTTAGCTCAAACTCGTCCCATGTTTTTCCTTCCCTTTTTCATAATTTTATTATATATAAGTCCTAGTTGAGTATACAACATCGCTATACACCTTGGAGCTTGCAGCATTTGGAAAGTCCACTTAGTGTCTAGGTATTTGGTTTTCCCTACTACTGGTAAAGTATGCCATCTCATTGACATCTTACCCTTCCTTATTGGAATCTGGCAGTTCATATGTTTCTTGAAAATGTCATCACCCTTGTTTTTTCAACATGTTGCAGACATGATGGTGATGACAGTGGCCTCTGTATATTTTTGACAGTGAGTTCTAGCAATGGATACTATGCACTGTGGCGATTAGTTCCACAGTTTGATCTGATGGCTTTGGTGGGATGTCCTTTGGCCCTTAGATTCTAGTCGCCGCTTCTTCATTAATTCTTAGCAATGATGAGATAGTGTTGCTTTTGTGGGAACCAGAACACTTCCTCATTTCCAACCTTGGTAAGATGGTTTGTATCGTTAGTGCAAGGAGGACTGGAACTAGCTCAGTTTCCATCCGCCTCCTTGCTTGCGGTGGAACATATCCAGCATCATTTCCCTCAACCATAACAGGTATAAAAACTTCAATCATGGAGCCCTTAGGGGAACTAGCACTAAAGTTTACAGTCACCATACTTCTCCAATAAATTTACTTCAGCTCTTGGTGCTCCAAATAGTAGCTCGTTGTGGCATTATATGACAGTTAATTTGCAAGAAAGGAATAGTAGAAGGCTTTTCCAGACGTTCAATATGTCAAATCTTCACACGTGCAATTATTGAGTAGTATAATGACAACACGATCCATCATGTGTGTCACCTCTCTGAATTATTACGTTAACACTGCCAACTACACCGCCCCTTTTTGTTGTGACGTCATGATACTTATGACTGGGATGACCATTAGATTCTCTTAGTATATGTAGATTTAATGACTGACAACCATCTTGTCAGCAAGTTTCTTCATTATTGTCCCAACTCCACATCATTTCCATCTCCTCAAGTTTCTCGTTGCTCTCCTTGCAACTTGGATTCAGCAATCTTTCGTTTGTTTTCTATCTTTTTTTTATGCGACCTAGTCGCAGTTATCAAAAAAAAAATTCAGTCGGCTCCCATTGATGATCCCTCTTACCTATGTCCCCTCTAATTTCTCTAACTTCACTACTCCTCCATTAGCGATTTCCTTAAAGACATATGGTCCTAACCGATGTGTTGTTAGCTTTCCCGGATGCTTGAAGAATTTACTGTCGTACATAGGAACAAGGCCTCTAACTTCAAAATGCTTGCTCTTAATTTTTCTATCGTTCCATACCTTTTGTCTCTACTTTTCTATGTTGTGGTGAAATCCTGCAACAAAGTGCTCTTCCTCCAAGTGGATTAGTTGAAGAAATCTCTCTTCCACAGCATCAAAATCTGTCATTCCAGTGATTGCAACAACTCCTAAACTTGGTAAATTTATTCCATAGGCATGACAACTTCTTATCCATATACCAACC
Source organism: Pseudotsuga menziesii (assembly GCA_001517045.1). Classification (NCBI taxonomy): domain Eukaryota; kingdom Viridiplantae; phylum Streptophyta; class Pinopsida; order Pinales; family Pinaceae; genus Pseudotsuga; species Pseudotsuga menziesii. The sequence continues at coordinate 439,148 of LPNX010069498.1, forward strand.
TAAATGGTGTATGACCTGTCAACCTTTTACATGTTGTGCAATATACCCATAGCACTACAGAGATCTTCTGATCCCAATCATCCCTTCGCGCATTACAGACTTTTGTTAGCGCATTTTCCAGAATCTTGTTAAATGCTTCGACAAATCCATTTGCTTGAGGGTGATATGGATTTGTTCTTCTATGGTGTATCTAGAATTCATCGGTCCATTCTTCAATCAATTGATTAAAAATATGTGTACCTTGATCGTTGATCAAAACCTTTGGGAAACCAAACTTTTTCACAACTTTTTCAAATAAGAACTTCACAGATGTCGCAGCAGTATAGTCCTTTACTGGCGTAGCTTCTTCCCATATGGTTAGGCAATCAGTCACAATGATAATATACCTTGCTCCTATGTGCTTCCCTGCTGGACTAATAGGTCCGACGAAGTCAACAACCCATTTATCAAATGCATGTAATGTTACCTATGGTACTAATGGCATTTCATCTCTTCAGGACAGCTTCCTTGTTCTTTGACAGATATCACAACTGCGTTAATAATCCCAACCATCTGCATGCATGGTGGGCCACCATAATCCTTCCTATAGTATCTTGCGCACTGTCACTTTTCCTGCATAGTGAACTTCTGCGACACCATCATGTGCTTCACTTAATATCATCGGTTGCTCATGTTCCAAGACGCAGCGTCGAAGTATCTCATCGTGACCCATTTTATACAAGTGTCAAGAAATCAACTAGAAATCTACAGCTCGCACCGCCAACTGCTTCTTTTGCGTAGTGGTAAACTCAGTTGACGCATAAACTATACTCAGAAAATGTATGATATATTTATATTGGTCATCAAACACAATTATTGCAAATATTTGCGAATCAGGAATATTATCTTCCATACTAGTAGGTTCTTCTCCACTTTCAATCCTTGACAGGTGGTCTCGTCCCAAATTCAACCAGCCGGGTTTAATAATTATATTGAAATTAAATTCCTGGAAGAGGAGAAGCCTTCGACGGATCTTCCCCCCCAACATTGGCTTATTGACTAAATATTTAAACACAGAATAGTCACTGTACATCTTGAAATTCCCACCCAGTAAATAGTGTCTAAATTTTTGCAGCGCATATACCATCGCTAGTCCTTCTCTTTTCATCGTGGTATAATTTTTATCTGCAATTGATAACTTTCTGTCAACAAAGTCGATGGGGTGATCAATTTATCCTTCACCTGGCAGCGTCAGTACCACGTCGAGCACAACAAACGATGTGCCTACATGAACATGGAACTCATTTTTCCAATCTGAAAAATATAGGCATTGGTGTAGTAGCCATATTGTTCTTCAACTTGTCCAGACTCTCTTGACACTCTTCTTTCCACTGAAACTTAGTGTCTTTTTTCAGCAGTCTCTCCATCGAGGCAGTCACCTCTGCATATCCCTTGATAAACTTCACGTAGTGTACCGTATGTCATACTCTTGCTCTTAACTGCTTAACTATGGTAGGTGGTGGTAAGTCAAGGATGGTGGCAATTTTGGCTCAATCAAACAAGATTTCATCACGACAAACCACATGGCCTAACATAGCTCTAAAAGGTGCACAAAAAATACACTTTCTCAAATTTAGGGAAATTTGATACTGGTGGCATCGTTCCAACATCATTCGGAGGCTCTCTATATGATCTTTTACAAGACCAAATACTGTCCAGTCGTCAAAGTAGACCTCAATAAATTTATGTATAAAATATTTAAACACAACAAATACAATTCTAGAAAAAATTGCAGACACATTCTTGAGTCCAAAGGGAATTACCGTGTATTGGTAGCATCCCCACTCCATCGCAAAGCTAGTCTTGTGTCGGTCCTCCTTTGCAATTCTTATATAATGGTATCTCGAGCATCCATCAGTGAATGAATACATTTTTTGTCCTCTGAAATTCTCCAATATTTCATCTGTGAATGGAGTCGAAAATGGGTCATGCAAATAGGCATCATTTAATTTCCTCGGGTCAACACATATTCTCACTTCACCTGAAGTTTTCTTGTCTTGCACTACAATTAGACTGATCCATTATGATTCTTCAACAGGTTCTATCACACCTGCCTCTAGCATTCGGTCCAGTTCAACTTTAACTTTTACTTTGTAGCATGGGTTTAATCTGTACGGTCATTGTTTGACTGGATTTGCGTTGGGCCTCAAAGGTATCTTCATTTCACCAAGGTCCCCAACTATGCCTTTCATCTCGAAAAATTTTGTTGGGAACAAATCCTGAAATTCATGCAGTAAGTTAGTGATCTGACCCATAGTCTCATCGTCCCAGTAGTCTCCAATATTGGCAAACTTTGGGTTTTCAGACAACCCAATATTTACTTTCTTGATCTTGAGTGGACTTAGGAATCGGTCACTAGACATACCATCTCCTTCCACTACACACATACCTTCTGACTCAGGTATATTTATCTCAAGTGGATCATCATCATCCGGTTCTCCTGTAATATTGTAAACATTCCATCCAGTGGTGTACTGTCCTGGTGCATTGATGGAAGTTCATGGCTGTGACTGGGATTTCTTCAAATATATTTTCCTTCATTTTCTGCAACGCGATATCAATTGTCAGATGTTCACTTGCGAATTCAAATGTATGGGTGAAGCTTGTAACTAAATATTCTCATTCAACAATTCCTCTTCGCAGCTCCACTTATGTATACCAATTTCTTGGTACCATTTCCAATGTGTGGATGAATCGATGAACCCATTCCCGTCGCGTATATTCTTGCCATGTCCTACGACAATGCTCAATATGCTCCATAGAATTTGTTAGTCATGTATAGTTCTATTCATAATAACTAATCTCTTCCCCAAATATAAACTCTAGTGATTGTTTACACTATGGCAACTCAAAGATAGATTTTTTATGTGTACTCCACCATCTAGCGGGTGTAGCTTTTAGCACAAAGTCCAAGGCAGACAATCGATATGATTCTATAACTTTTTCTTCAAAATCCACTAGAAAAGATGCAAGGTTTGGTAATCCTTCATATCTAGGCACCTCGCTCGCTTCAGCTCTTACCCTTTGGACAGATCTTGTGATTCTTGCGCATATTCTCATGGAGACTTCATATAGCCTATTTTGCCAATTTTCTAAGGCATCACCTGAATCGGATGTGCAAGAACTTACACTCAGCAAACTTAGATTTCCATCAGTTGTTGGATTTATATAGTCTTCTCTTAAAGACAGGATATTATACAACCAATACAGGTATTTTCCTTGCCCTTCACTATTTACTCACTGGACATATCTCTTCCCTTCAAGCGGATCAATTGGTGCGACCACCCTTAGTTCAAAATCTTCAAATGATAATATCATTTGGTTGTCTATCACCCAATCGATTCCCAGAAGTGTATGGTATGGATTTGTGTCATCAACAATGTTGATTACTTCAAAGTCTGCATATGTTCTTAAGCCTTTGGCTTCTACAAGAACTTGAGTTAGTATACCAATTGGTAGAACCTTCGACTAGTTCACAAGCCTCAATTGAATTGGATACCAGTCCAGTCAAGATATATTCATGCTCTCCCATGTTTGTCTTCTTAACATGTTAACACCCAAGCCCAAATATAATATGATATAATCCATATCATAGTCTCCTATCTGTGCATTCATTCGCAGTTCTCGGCCTGTTTTTAGTCTCTTCCCGATATGGTTAATTTTTTTCCAGGTCCCAGGTCATCTGGAGTTTCTTCTATCAGTAATGTCAGTTCTGCGATAGCATCTTTATCATTGATTAGTGCTAAACAATTTTTAAAAAATTCTTTAAGCTTACTCATCTTTTTCATTCGTTGCTTCCTGAGTAACTGTTCAATCGTTCGGGCATAGTCTTGACTTTTCCAAATGTTGAAAATTGATTAGCATCAACAAATTCTAGTCACACATCCAATCATACTACTTTCTCCTTCTAGACATCTAGTGGTTCTTTCTCTTGTGTCACGAGTCTCACTTGCGGTTGTCCTTGTTGTGTATTATGGTCTGCACCCATCGCAACACCTCCTCTTGCAACCACATCGATGTGAGGTTCTCTCGGCTCGACAAAAATCATATGAATGTTCTGGTTGGGATTCGGATTCTAATTATGCACCGGATTGGTATTTACGGCAGTTCGATCCTTTCATTTTGAAATTAGTTGTGGACATTATTCAACAGTGTGGTCAAACTCTTTACAATATGTACATGTTTGTGTGGGACTATGGAAATCTTGGGGAAAATGTCCTAACTACCCAGAGTTATAACATATGACTTGGCCTCTTCCATGACCAAATCCTCCTCCTCCTTGTTGTTGTCCTCGACCTCTAAAATTTCCACCTCCCCTTTGCTGAGGGTATTGTTTTTGTTGTGGATACTGATTATGTTGGTATTGCGATTGAGGGTACTATGGTTTTTGATATTGCGGTGGAGGATATTGAGCAGAATGATACTAACATTGCGCTCGTTCAACTTGTATATGCTCATCATTTTTCATCAAGTAGGTATCCATCGTCTTTTCCTACAGCAGCTGAAGTGCTCTGTAGTATTTTTCATCATGACCTACTAATTTATAAAATTTACAATACAGACTAGGTGGTGCATTTACAATCTTTTGTAAATACAGAAATTCTTCGGACTTGTGGCCCCTAGTCTAGCATATTTTACACCAAGGCATTCCTTGGGTGTTTATTGGATTCAACACTCCTGCTACGACGTAGTTCATGAGCATCGGGAAATTGTATTTATGGTGTCCGCCAGTTCTACATCTTGTACACCATAGTTCTTCTTGGACTTCCTTACCGCTTTTAATCTCCTGGAGCTGCACCGTAAGGTTAGCCAACTACAACTGAATTTGCACCATTCCTATGTCGTTGTCTCCAATCAATGAGGATTCTAGGTTCATTGTTATCTCCATAGATTATGTCTGTGACACAATATTTTGTTGCATCAACGGGGTTCGGATGTGCGGCAACAAGGCAGAAATAAAACACTCCTCATGTTGTACGTCCAACATTTGGAAGCTCACTTTGGCCATCAATGTTCTAAATCTTTGGTCAAAGTTCCAGATAGAATATGTTGGTAGCTGCTTAATTTCTTTGATCTTAGTAATGCAATGTGATTCATACTTTGGCTTCCTAAACTCATCTACCATTCCCACTCGAATCTCGTCGAGCATTTTCTGGACAACTCCTACTGGCACTATGGAAAATTTCACGTACGAGTCAAGCGCATGACCTTGAAGAGTCATGATCATCGGTGCTTTCTTGATATTCTCATCTTGGATCTGTCGCACATTCCACACAGCTTCACAAAGGAACCAATGTTGTTTTGGGTCCTCCAACCCATTTCCATTGAATATTGGTAACTTGATGTCATCTCCAGCCATTGTATTTACTGCTGGTATAGTCAGAACAAAATTTTGGCTAGTCGAACTCACTTATCCGCTATGTACAACGTTAGTACTACTTGTAATTACAAATGCACTTAGAGATTAGTCTTTAGATATTGCATCTGGCAATGTGTGCGGTGTTGTAGGCGAGTTGTAACCACGTTCTCGATATGGAGCTTCAATCGACTCTTCTGATTTGTTGTCTCCGTTAGAGATCGATCGATATTCTTCTTCTTCGTCGCAAGACCCTTTGTCTAAGTATGACACAAGCTCGTATACTTCTTCTTCTATGTTCATGCTGCAACTACCTCTTCCTAAGAGATTCTTTCTTCGCTTGTCGGATATAAATCTTCTTCTACTTCTTAGAAAGCCCGACTCTAGTTTAATTCCACTATCTCTTCAATTCCACTATCTCCTCGGAACATCTCAATTCAGGGTGTGTCATTTGTCATAGATTTTTGCTGCGACATACCCACTCTTTTTGTCACAGTCTTCACTTATCACATTCGCATAATGCCTTTCTCACAGATAATCATTTTTATCCACGTATTTAAAGATGATAGATATACTCTGCATGGTTCTTGAAAAAAAATTCGCTCTGCCTCACTGTATGAAGTTATTATGTCAACAACAAACTCAGTAATGTATCCCTCCAAGATAATGTCTATCCAAAAATCCACAGCCCTCCACACATGGTTGCTTACTCTTTTCAGTCGCTCAATCAACTGAGGATTCCACTCCTTCAGTTCTCCTCCTTGGAAATTTATTTGTTGGGTTGCCAAATTATACAACCACTCATGCAACATAATGGGAAACTCATAAAGGAAAATCCCATGGATGTATGTATAGATGTATCGGCCTAACCACTGTATTGGGTTCCACCGAGATCATTTGTTTTCCTCTCGTGTGAATTCTAACACTTTGAAATCCACCCAATCTTGGATATCAGTTTTTGTTGGTTCCCATAACATATCCCTCACCAAAATGATTCGGGTCCCAACAAAAAATCCATTTGTTGGATTTTATCGCTCCTCCAGGGATCCTAACCCAAGTTTAATCCCTTCTATTCAATGCAACAAAGCCTGAGATATCGTCCTGACAAAGCAGAGCTCGGTCGACAGCACCTGCAACGTAGATGTAGTATCACCTGAGATATCTCTCTTGATCGGTAACTGCCAGAACCACATTTTTGCAGTTGGGTGGGGGATTCCTGGTACCATGGTCCCTTACCAATGTTCTCAACGAAGTCTGTGGGTGGATTATTTATGCTTAATGCGAACAATTAGACCGCGACCCAACTTCTCTTATGCAACTTATTATAACAAAAATATTTATGCAACATAATCATATTCAACTAATACAATGTGACTTATATACATCTATTCATTTGTAAGAAAATATACAATCATCCATTCAATGTAACATTCATACAGATAACTCAAACACATTCAACATTCACACATATACACATAATATAACATGGAAACCCATCCGGGAAAAAACCACAAAGGTGTTATTCATCTGGAATGAGGAAATATATGCACCTTTCGTCTACAAACTAAGCTGCAGACTATGTTCTATATATTCTTCTCTATATTTTATGACTCTTCCTTCCTCTCATGCTCTCTGATCCTCTCTCTGCTCTCTTCCTACTTAGCTTTAGTAATGATCTGCACACATCCTGGATCGACTCAAACTCTCCTACTCTTCTGCGCACTTAGCTGCAAATTCTTCAACTCATATGCACTCAGCAATACTAACAGACAAAGTATAAAGCTAACAACTAAGAAGCTAATAGTAGTGAACCCAATAGTCAAGAAGCTAACATACAAATTTGGTTCCTTCTTTTATAGACTCATTTTTTGTTGCATTCTCAGTCGACTTCCTAGATCTAGCCAACATGTTGTCTTTCCTATTCTATTAACACCTAACGGGAGGCACCGGTGGCCTGACTTACAAAGACACCTTCATACGTGTGGTTTACGTCGGCTCTACCCGAACTCGTACCCACGAGCGTTAAGGCCTATCACTTTCTAAGTGTTATGCCTTACTATCATTTTCTAGTTGTTATGCTCCTTGCACGCCTTCTGTTACTGTTATTCTATCGCACCTTCCCTTGTCACACTCCTTCCTTTTGTCATGGCTTCCTTTTCTGGCACCGCTTCCTCTTCTGTTGTGCCTCTTCCTTCTTCTTACTTTCTTTCACTGCTTCTGTCACAACTTCCTCTCTCATCTCGCTTTTCTATCGCAACTCCTTCTTCTTCTTCTTTAGCTCTTCTCCATACTTAGGCAGAATCTTGAGTGAATTATACCTTCCTGTACCTAGGCCCAACATTGGGAAATGTGCATGTTGGCCTTTATGTTCATTCTTATGAACCACGAGAAAAAAAAGGTTGGGAAGAAGAGCAGGGTTCTTTCCAAACCGGTTGACTAGAAGAAGTAGTATTTACAGAGGTTGATTTAACTAGGAATGGAGTAAACTAAGGAGTAGGGAAACCATTAGGAAGTCTAAAATAATTTGAACTTATATCAAATGCAAGGGGTTTTTGGACACGGAGTTGTGAGATTAGGGATTTTCAGTATTTCTAAATTCTCTATATTTAACTTCCCATTGCTTAGGATAGCTAATGCCAATCCAATCAAAAGTGATTGGGGTGGAATGCTTAGATTTATCAATTTCCACCACGCTATGAAGGCACGAGTTGTCATGGACTTTCTCTATGAGAGGAGAAAGAGAGTCATTTCTGAAACAAACAACCACCCAGGATTTTAATTGAATTATTTTTGAACCTATATCCATTTTGAATCCTCGTGGAAGGATATACGACTTAAGCAATGTGTAGATATATGGGTCTTCTAGGATAACATAATATTTCAGAAATATTGTTCCAAAGAATGGCCCATTATGTAGAGATCCTTCAAAACCTCCCATGAGTGCATCAACAAATTCTAGATGACCGGTGTCAAGCACACAGCATAAAGAAGAAACATTTAAATATGGTCGAACTAACGGGCCAAGCCCACGTTTTATAATGCACTGATGTGCATATTTGAAACCTTTAGATTTTTCCCAATCATCTTGTGCTTTATCTATTAGATTTATATGTATGGGCTCATCTTGGTCTGTGAAAGTAATATCTAAAGATCTTATCTTTATATGGCTACTAGATTTGTATTGTTACCATTTCAATTTGTAGACTTTAGTAGGCAATATTTTGGGTAGCTTCCTATCAGCAGAAGGAATTATATCATCAATTGTGATTATAGAGGATGGAGGTTTAGAAGTTTGAAAGGATGGTCTTCTTTCATATAGTGAGACTGTAGTTTGGTCTGAAGATTAACAGTCAAGATATGTAAGCCCTATAGAGTCTATTGAAGGGTCCATGGAACACTTACCATTAAAGGAAGTAAAGGAGAATTTTGGGCTTTAGGATATCCTACATGTCTACTTATGGACTAAAAGTGGACTTACGACGCCTTCCTTAATGGATATAGCCAAAACACTCCAGGAATCTGGACTCGGATATCACAATTACTCCACACATAGCAACTCTTTTAATCCAAGACGACAATAACCAATTCAAATTCCAGAAAATATGAATGAAAACATATGCTTTAAATTATAATGCTTCTGAAGACTTACAATAAAGATTTATTGAGTATACAATAGCCTACTGGCTTTGATACCAACAAACGCTAAGACTGTTTCGACTTTGATTCGATGCAGAAGTTTACCAATATCTAGACCTTTTTCCTTCATACAATGTATTGGGACATTTTAGGTTTCAAGCATCGACGAGGAAGAATTTTACTTCCAGGATTCTGGGATTCCCAATATATATGAACTAGAACTTATGAATTATTATAGACTTAAGATTGGTCATCTTCGTACAAACCTTGATCAAGTACAAGTTGTTGGATAAAAGGGGATGTTGGGTTTTTGGTGATGTACAATCCCCAAATGGATATCGTTTGTTATATTTTGGGGTGCATGATTTGATGAGTGAAGGGAATTTGGTGCTTGATCAAACTTCCACCACGATCCTTCAGGTGATGTACATTGCAAATTAGGGCACGATATTGATGCCACTACATCACTCTCCGGATTTTAAAAAAATGAACTCTTTCTTATGAAATCAGTAACATAACCACGAGAATATTGAGTGAGTTGCTCCAACTCCACTTCTCATATGTCTTCTAAACCTTTATCTTCCCAACAAACCAAACACTCATTTATTTTTTTCTTTCTTGTTCTTCATACAATTATGTCTTTGTTTTTTTATTTCTCGTTCTTCATAAAATCTTTGCAATTTCATCTTTCTCTCCCTCACAAGAAGATATTCTCTCCAATTAGAAACATAACCATCGTCTTCATCTGCTATACCATTGTGAAATTCATACATGTTTGCAACATTAAATGTTGGTGAAATATCTACACCCCTCACATAATTCAAGTATATATGTGTTATCATAAATTTTCTTCAATATTTTACATGGCCAAATCTCTTCATTTTCATCTTATTATAAGCTCCTCTTGGAAATCTTTCTTTTCTCAAACGATAGCTAATACCAAATATACTTCCTCAAAGTTTTTCATTTGTCTTATAATATCACAGTTTTAATCTTTATTTTCTCAAATGAGTGATAATATCAAATCTCCTTAAACAAAGCTTTTCATTTGTCTTGTAATACCCCTAAGTTTTGTAATAGTTATTATGTAATGTCAAGACATATGTGGTAAATCTCCTTCATCAAAGCTTTCCATTTCTCTTGTAATGACTCAATTTTTTAATTGCTATTATGTAATGTCAAGACATAAATGTATGTTGTTGTGAATGGTGTAGGCTAAATGTTTTATTATTTGCACCCTATTTTCAACGATGGTTTTGACCAAAATCTAGCTAAAATTGTTGAAATTGTAAATAAACGTTGTTGGAATTGCATAATCGAAATGTCTTGGGTTTTTTTATGGCATTTAATCCATTTTGCAATCAAAAATGCAATTTGAGGAATAGAAATCATAATTTCAACAAATATTTTATCATTGGTTTTCGACAGAAATGACCTGAAAGTACAAACTATAGAATGAGTAACTTACTATGTTCTAAATTGTACATTCATTAATAAAATAAAATCCTAAAAGTTTGCAAAGAAAAATAACAAGTTAATGAGGGATATGGTTTCACAATTGAAAAAAAATGAAAGGTTTAAGAAGGGAGCTTAGGAAAAGGATTTAAAAACCTCGATTCTTAAAGTGTTAATTAGTAGCCTTGAATAAGTGATTAATGCAATGTATTAGTGTTCTTCAAGAGTTATGTGGATATCTTCTCGAGGACAAGTGAGGCTCTTCGAGCATGCAACACAACCTTAGTGTTTTGGACTTTTTCTTTTGTTTGTTTTTTTGTAGGGAGAAGGTAGAGGGGTGGATTCATACTATGGCTTGGAAAAAGTGAGGACTTTATGTGAGGGATATACAACCATAGTTGTCATTGGATGTAGTTGTGAGATTTTAGTTATGAGAATCTGGTTGGAATCATTATCAAGGTCATGGGAACTTGTCGAGAAAAGTAACAACATATTACATCTACAATTTCTTTGGAATCTCAGCATAAATATTCTCTAACTAGCATCTGTTGGACCACTAGAGGGAATGGGATAGCCCAAGGGATTGTTTAGCAAAGAAGGAGATCACATTCCTTGTCTTTTGCATCTTGAGGGAGGTGATGGTTGGTTGATTGGGAGGGATGTTGGGTGATTTAATTATCTATAAGTTCAAAATTTGGATGAGTGAAGACATTGTATTTCTAAGATTTAGGCATTCACCCTTATGGAATCATAGCTTCAGCTCAGGGTTTGGCCTCTGTCATAGAGTACTAGTGTGACAGAGAGCCTATGGTTGGGAGGAACATCTTTCTTCTGCAAATAGATAATGGTGAATTACCAAATAGATAAGTGCTTGTTATGAATATGAATTGTTGTGATTTATGTTATCAAATTTATTATTTTCTATTTGTTCAATTATGTTTGTTGAAATGAGATTACATGCTAATGGAATTAATGCGTTGTAGCATTATATATACATTTAAGGTTAGAAATATGTGTAATACTATGTTAGTATTAGTGTTTCTTTAGAAGGTTATATGAAGGAAAATAATAGGAAAAGGTAAAAATAAACCGAAAATTATACTGGGAAAAAGTAAAAAATGTAGAGTATTTAGACTACTCCATTATTAATTATTTTATTTTTTTAATAATTTTTGTAAAAAGGGAAATACTTATTATGTTGTAAATATAGTTTACATTTTTTTAACAGAAATAAGAAGTATGATATCATATTAAAAGAAAAGACGATACAAACACCCCCAGGGCCTAAAAGCCGGCGGAGTTAAAAGTATGATCGTCAAAACATTCAAACCTGGGTATTAAAATCGCTCATAATTAAAAAGAACGTTACAGAGTTTTTCAAAAAACAAATTGTCCCCTTTTACAAAATAAAGCCTAACATATTGGCCGCATAAGAGAAGAAACAAAAACATAAACTAAAAAAACTGAAGGAAATAGAGAATCATGGCTACACCAGAGTCTCATCCTCTGCAAGATGAACTATGGAGACTTCATACATTGGAGACACCTCGTTCTACTCATGAGAAGGCCGATTGTCTTCTTTTCCCAATGAATTGATATCAACTTACATTACTTCTAGAATTTCCTTTAGTTACAAAAAAACCGAGATTCATTATGCTCATTCACAAGCATCCTCTACTTCTAGTGGACCCTCCATAATTCCAAAATGGCATTTCTCATCTCAACTAGCTTCCCTCCCATGACCCGATAATATGTGGTGAATATCTTCTATCTCTCCCACTTGCACACAATAACCACTTTCTAATTCATCTAGCCAAGTGCCCATGCAGGTAATGTCCAGAGAAATATGTTTATTCTCTTCCAAAACCACCTTCTAGACATCATACACACAGCGAAGCATCTTCTTGTAATCTTGTTAACAATCAATTTAACACCCTTAAGTTGTGAAGGCTTCAAGCATATTTTATTTTGTCTGCAACATGAAGACCGAGAATTTGAAACAATTGAGAGCTTCAATCTCTCATCTAACCACTACTTCCGCAAAGGAAGAAGTATGAGGGGACAAAGGTTTCTCTAAAGAGTCCAAGTCCAGGACAACTTAAAGGCCAAAAAATAATTTCCATAACTCCTATAGTGGAAAGAATACATGATATGTGTATTGATTCTCCTAACAATACTAACAAATCAAGTCAAATTCCTCAAAAACTATGTAAAAGTGGGGATTTTTTATGAAAATAATAAAAAATTATGAAAACGTTTAATTCCACATTAATGTTTGGAAATTGAGTGAATAAAGACCAATGCTATATAAGAAAGGCATTTGGGGTGAAATATAGGACAACAAAATGGAATCAAAGCAATCATGGAGGATTGAAAGGCTAGAAAGCCTCTCTTCTACTACAAGAGCTTTTAGGCATCAAGGTCATGGATGGTAGAGGAGTGAATTTAGGCAAAGCAGAAGGAAGGACCTTCAAGGATTGTAAGTATTTGTCCATTTGCATATAATATGAATCAATTCAGTCCCCCACCCCCCCCCCAATTCTTGTTTAAATTTGTTCCTCCAAGTTTAATTTTGAATTTGAATTGGTAGGCAATTAGATCTAGATTTAATTTCTTAAAGATTGTTTAGTAGGATGGTAGGAAGGATGCTTTGTGGTTAGATTTGCAATTATTAAAGGGATTCAAAGGGATGTAGGGATTAGCTATCAATAAAAATCCATAAACCTTCAAGGCTACAAGAGGTATTCTCCTCCCTTCCCCCCCCTTCTCAAACTCCATGAAAGAAATCTTAAGATCTTAAGTTAATTGTGATAATCTGGTACATAATGTAGTACAAATTCAAAATACAAATAAACATGTAAATATGAAAATATTTTTGTGTTTTCAATATAACTGAATGAAAATGAAAAATGTAACCACATAATTCTGAGACTCTACAACAAGCATAAAATACCAACACGAAATCACAATTCATTCACTAAAAGAAAAACAAAAAATGGAAAATAACAAGATCAAAATTTTCTAAAAACTAATCGAAAGAGAGTTTCCAATCAATGTAAAAGAAATTAACATACCGCACAGACACATAAGAGGGCTCAACAACACTCAAAATTCACCCAACAATCAATTTCATCAACAAACAAGCAAAAAATGAACTTGTACGCGACTGTAAAGAAAACAACAACGTATGTATGCGACCTAAACACAGATAGCCTGCGTATGTACATGATTCCCTGCACTGTGACCTGCTTGTATCAACAAAAGAGGGTAAAAAAGGAAGAGTGAAGCCAACCACTTAGAGATATTGTAAAGTACATACCGTCAACATGCCAGCGACACTGAAACTCAAGAAAAATAGAGAGAAAGAAGAGAAAAAATGCACCCAAAACACCCCAACAAAAAGGATATCTCCTTAGCAGAGTCGCCAATTCTATGATGGAGAAAAATATTCCTATGGGTTGGGGTATACCACAACATATGGGATGATACCAAAAATCAATTCCATCCTCAAATATGTTAGATAAATGAAAAATGGTAACAACTAAGGGATAGATTCCATATCTCAACTTGATGTTCGAAGAATACCATCATTGAGCTCGTGATCAAATGATTGTAGCCTATAACTTGTCCTCAACAACAAATGTGTCCAAGCATATAAAATATATATGAAATGTTAGCATATAAACTAGCATAATCCATTCAACATGTATAAAGAAAATATAACCATGGAAATTGAAATAAACATTTGCACATGAATTTGGACAAGAAGATATTTCTATTAATATAAATAACAGATATACATGGTGACAACCTTTGTCGACAACTCGTCGAAACCGAGAAATTAAGTTCCTCCACCTAGGCCTCCACCACTTCAATCCTCCATACAAGGCAAGCTCATGAGCACAAGGAGTAATTGGGTTCCTCCTTAAGAAACGAAGAGTTTGGAAGATGAACACAAAGGAGTTCATACTATCAAGAATAAAGGGATGCAGACTCAAGATAATGGAAATGGAGCAAGATTTCGCTATAGTTTCCTTTCTCTCAAAGTTTCTCCTCCTTCCAATGCTTCACAATGACTCAATAGATAGCCCTCAAATGGGATATGGAGGGTTGAATCAAAGCATTTTCTAGCATATTGAAGGTTAAGGATTGTAACCATCATGAATTGGCATGGAAGACTCAAAAATATTTTGTTTTTTAGCACAAAACATGATGTATACAGGTCATAATGGAGCAAGATGTGTGTACATGAGATGCATAATTCTTCACCCATGTGTATTAACATAAATGAGTTTTTTAGGGTTTCACTAGAGCATTAGGGATGTATTGAGAAATGGGGGTATAACAAGTATGCAAAGGGACAATGTAGGCCATCAAGGAATGATGCATAAGGTGTGGAAATCATGCTATAACACCCTCTCTCCCCTATCTCACCCCCCTGCCTCT
>LPNX010069498.1:454134-467902 GCA_001517045.1 Pseudotsuga menziesii
TTGTGAAATTTGTTAGAGAATTTTAAAATTGACATTCTTAGTACTCTTAGCTTCTAATCAGATATTGTACAACTTAAAAAGAAGCAAGAATAAGATAACGCAACTTTTTCTATCCTTTTCTCTAGATCTAGGAAGAAACATCCATTGAGAGATTAACCTCTTAATAACATTGGAATTTGTGGTCTTTGTGCTCAAAAACATCCAACATATAATTGTCACTCTTTACCAAAACTCAAGGAAGTCTATCAAGGAGACAATGAAGAAACATAACACGTATTCATGCTTACACCAAGGAGACCTTGGCATCCTAGAGCAACAGGTATGACTTTAGATCCTACAGAACAACTTTCTTCATATTTTTCTATTCAACAATACACACCCCCATTTTGGAATCCCCCTATGCCTTGGCAAGCATGGCCTCCATAGTAGATGAAATATCAACCTTGACAACAAGGGTGGAGAGAACCTCCTTATGGGAATATGCCTACCTACTACTACCCATCTAAATCATAGTATGTTTCACAATTCCAACAACAATATCAACAACCATATGTTGTCGACCATACCCATAAGAAATAAGTTGCACCACCACAAAAGTGCAACTACCATCAATCCAAACACCTCCAAGACCTACTCAACTACCTGCTCATCTAATACATAAACCAAATAATAAGGTATCTCAACATGTTTTCAAAATTGAGCTACAACCCTTTCCTACATATTTGATCACTTTAGTAGAATTGCAAGATATTCATATGAGATATGGGAAAGTGCTTAAGGATAATTCCCCTGTCATCACTGAGGAAGAACCTAAGGAGGAAAATACTAATCGATCAAACAATGATGGCATCATTGTCCAAATAAAGAAAACCACTTCTTCAAACATAGATCAACCTCAATTGACAATCATCTATAACTCTTCCCTATCTAGAGAGGTTTAATTTGGATAAGCCAATAGTATTCTCTGAATTTGATTTAGTCACTAAATTGAAAAAGGGTTATATCAAAATTCCCTTTCTCCAAGCCATAAAAGAAATACCTATATATGCCAAAACAGTTAGGGAATTATGTTTTGAAAATCTAGGAAGAAATAAAATAGACCCACCAACTGTTTAGTTTATTGGAAGATCAACAAATTTGACACCAAGTCAAATTTTCATGGATAAATATGTCAATCCCAACAACCCTGTTGTTTCTGTCCACATCAATAATTTCCTCATTCCCGACATTTTAATTGACCTAGGAGTTGCAATGACTAAAGGTACCATGGAACAATTGCAAATGTATAATCTGTGTTGTACACCTACAGTCTTGGGATTAGAAAGCATATCTAAGATCAAACTTGAGGGTGCATTAGATGACATTGTTGTTTCCTTAAATTCCAGGGATTATCTTGTTGATTTTGTTGTTTCACATCCTAAATATCATTCAATAGGACATCCATTAACATTAGGGAGACCATTATTAGCCACTGTAGATTTAATGGTTGCATATCTTGAAACATGGTTATCTCATGTGGTGCTTCAGTAAAAAAAAGTAACTCTCTATCCATCTATTAAATCTTTAATTGAGCTCAAAAACACTTTATGGATTGATAATACAAATAGTGATGAAGAGATTATACAACCTATTCACCATATACCAAGTTATGAACTTTAAGGAAAATATTGAAGAGAACCAAAATCATACTTTTCTTGTTAATTCAAATCTTTCTCATTATTTTGGTTCATATTCTCTCTATTTTGATCTTATCTTGAGTGTAGGTTTTCAAGAAAATTGTGATTTAAGTAGTTATTTTACCACAATGTAGTCCTACATCAGCCATAAATGCAATTTCAAATTCTGCCCCTTTGAAAATTAGTCAAGGGAATTTTCTCAATATCAATCTAGACTTGACAAATCTCAACACGAACAATTAGTTAAGGTGTTATAGGAACATTCCAGTGCATTCGTGTGGGAGCATAGTGATGTGAAAGGTATTGATCCTAATACTTGCATTGATCATATTTATATTCAGAAGAATGCCAGACCTATCAAGCAACCCCAACAACGCATGAATCTAGCTCTTAAATAAATTACGAATGAAGAGTTGCAAAAGTTACTAAATGCAAATTTCATCTACCCAATTTCAGATATTCAATGGGTTTCACCCTTAGTCATAGTTCCCAAAAAGAATGGTAAGTGGTGTATCTATATTTATTTCCAAGAATTAAATAAATCCACCTTAAAACATTATTTCCCTCTCCCATTCATCGATTAGGTCCTAGATACCTTGGCTAGGAAAAAGTTTTTTTGCTTTCCTTGATGGTTTCAGTGGATGTAACTAGATACAAATTGTAGTGGAAGATCTAGAAAAACTACCTTCACATGCCCATGGGGTACATTTTATTACAGAGTGCTAACTTTTGGATTATATGATGCTCTAACTACATTTCAACGAGTAGTATTGGGTATTTTCTCCGGTTTGATTCATGATTGTGTTGAGGTGTACATGGATGATTTCATTGTTTATGGTAAATATTTCAAATAAGCACTAAATAAGCTAAAGAAGGTTTTGATCAAATGCCAAGAAACTAACCCTGCATTAAATAATGAAAAATGTTTTATGTTGCTACTCAAAGGTATTTTTTTAGTCACCACATCCTTTGTGTAGGAATTAAAGTTGGCCCATCAAAGATTGAAGTCCTCTCCAAGCTTCCAGTTCCGAAGACTTCTTAGGGAACACAAGTTATTAGAGACATTTCATAAAAAAAATCACAAAAATAGATGCACCTATATTTAAATTACTTACTAAAGATGATGATTTCTTTTGGGTTCCTCGGTATCAAAATGCTTTTGAAACATAAAATAATTTTTTTTTACAACACCAAACTTAAGGGGACCAAATTGGTCTCTCACTTTTCACATATCAATTAATACTTCCAATACCACTCTTGGATAAGTCTTGGGACAAAAACAGAATCAACTCACTTGTGTCATTTATTTTGTTAGGTAAAAATTTAACACATGTTGAGTTAAACTACAGAGTCACAAAAAATGAGTTCTTGGAAGTTGCGCATACTCTAAATAAATTTAGGCACCACATCACTTGTTATGAGGTTTTTATCTGCACTGACCATTCTACTATCAGGTATATTGTGAATAAACCCATTACAAGTGGCAGAATATACAGATGGCTCTTGCTGCTATAGGAATTCAAAATCACTATTTTAGAAAGACCTGGATGGGAAAAATTAGTTACATATTTTCTTTCTAGAATTCATAATGAGCGTGAAATAATTCTTGTAGATGATAATTTTCTTGGTGAACATTTGTTTGTCGTATCTATTAAATCCCCTTGGTTTGCTGATATTTCTAAGTGCTTGGCTATATGAAAGTTATTGCACCATCTCTCACCCACAGAAAGCAAAAGATCATCAGATTAAGTGCCACATATTCATGGGTCAAAGGAGATCCCTTTCATACATGGATAGTCTTGATTAACCAATGGTGTGTATGAGAATATAAGATATTTAACAAATTGAAAGCATGCCCATGGTGAGCCATGTTGAGGCCACTTTGCTGACAAGAGAACTTCGTTTAAAGTCTTGAATCTGAGGTACCATTGGCACACTCTTTTCATAGATGCCAAGAAGTACGTCAAAATCTATGATAACTGTTAACGAATTGGCCACCCAATACAATAATATGAGATTCATTTTCAACCACAAGTACTTATAAATCCTTTTGAAAAATGAGTCCTAGATTTGTGAGACTTATCACTCTAGTTTCAAGAAAGAAGAGGTATATCATGGTATGTACATATTATGTTACTAAATGGATAGAGGTAAAACTCTCCTCTAAGAAACTGAAAAATCAATAGTAGACTTTTTATTTGAAGATATTTACTTGATTTGGTGTTCCTATAGAATTTGTTACATATCAGAGTTCACAATTCCCATCAAATCTTTTCCTTCCCATCAGATAGCGGTACCATATCAATCATCATAAATCTTCTCCATACCATCAACAAGACAATGGGTAAGTGGAATATACCAACAAAGTTTTGGAGGCTATATTGACCAAGACAGTGCAACTCCATCATTGAGATTGGGAAGATTGACTTCTGAAGGCATTATGGGTGTATATGACCACTTGGATAAATGCAATCGAATCCACACCTTATGAATTGGTTTATAGTAAGAAGTTTCTTCTCCCTGTTGAATTTCAATTCAAGACTTTCAGGACTACAGTATAGATCTATTGATGCTTGAAAGTAGAGAATAACACAACTCATTGAGTTGGAAGAGAAACGTTAGGATTCCATTCAACACAACACCCTCATCCAATAACAGAGAATGAAATGGCATGACAAGTTTATCAAAAATAAACAATTTAAACATGTGATTGGGCTCTCCTTTTTAATTACAGGTTCAAAACTTTTAAAGGGAAGCTCACTACCCACTGGTTAGGGCCTTACGAGATAGAGATTGTTTTTTATAATGGCTTTGAGAAGATAAAGACTATCGATGAGGAAGAAGTTTCTTTCCTAGACAGTGGCCACAGATTGAGGTTGTACCATAAGCCTATAACCAAGGAGGAATTTTGTTCATAATTTATTACATCAATCTAAGATGGAGGTTATGAGTAAGGGGGGCCTTCCTCCTACCTCCACTTCAACCTGATATTTTTTTTCCTTTCTTGAAAATAAAATTAAAATAATTATAATTATAATCAAAAGAAAAAGAAAAAATAATAAAATAGTTAAGAGACAAATACAGCTCAACTGTGAAAACCAAGTTTCTAGGATAGCTAACATGCACTTTGCTTGAAAACCAGGGTCCTCGATAGAAAAAGTTTAAAAATAAGTAGTTTATAAGTGTTTTCCAATAATTACAAGATTGTTAATTCCTAGAACCAGTTCCAAACTAGTATAACTTTAGATTTTGTTATTTGGATTTCAAAGATTTATTTAATAGCATGTTATAGAGACCAAATTTAGAGTTCAGTTTCCTTCAAGAGATTTATGTCCTAGCATTACCCATGATTCATATTATGTTTAAGCATAAATGTTTTTCTTTTTATTCAATTTTTGCAATAAAGACTTTTAGTCCTGGAGATTCCAATTCCAAAGGCTCCAGTTCTAAAGAGTTCCAACAACATAATTCTAGTTATGTATCAACATGTGGTTTTCAATTTTTAGTTTTTAGTCCCATTTTCCAATTGCAAGAGTTTAGTTCTAGCTTCAACAATAAAGGTTTGATCATCAAAGCATCAATCAAGGATATTCCAACATATAGACCAATACAATCATGCCTCAACAATCAAGATTCTAATCATACATGTCACGTCCCCTCCCGCCCGAGAGGACATGACATAACGAAACTGCTATCATTTAATCGGGAAATCTATCCCTATGAACACAACAATTTAAAAAATGCATTGCAACTAAATATATATAGGTGCATAAAAAATGCAAATACAGCGGAAGAAACACATTGCAAACATTCTATGCATTGAACATAAAATACATACACATATGCCTTAATATACAACGAAAACAAAGTCACTCATTCAAGCATTCGTCATGTTCATAAGATTGCATAAAACAATACATTGCAGAGGTTAAACACAAGAAAATACTTATCATGAGAAGAATCTTCCCCGCAACTAGCTATGTCGCTGCAACGTTCCACCCAACCATAGGCCAGTGTGCTCCTCAGTCTCTCAACACCATTGCCACCCCCGAGTTGGGCATGATTTCCACAAGGAACTAGGGAATGAAGACTCATACACAACAAGACCATACAGCCACAATCAAGCCAATAACCACATCCAAACACAATCAACCCACTAACAGATGGGTTCCTTGGACTTACTCAGCCAAGCCAACCCAAGAAGGCACTTCTCAGCAAAATACAAGTTCTGGGTATGGAAAAAAACGTCCTGAAAACCAAATTTGATAATGGTGAATGGGGAAAAACAACCCAAGGTGAGCAATTCGTTTCAGAAACGTTCTATGGCCTTCACATGAGCAAAAACAGCCCCCTCAATCCCCCAATTCATGGATCTATTCTCCCATTGACTGTGCAACACCAAAAACAAAATTTCCCAACCGTATGAAGGAGGAAATAAATAGAAAATCATCCAGGAGAGATCCCAGCCACTGAACATTAACAAAGCAACTTCCCAACCATGGGGAAAATAAAGGAAATTGTTGCCACATGAGGAAAAAAGCCCCAGATCTCCAAAAAATGCATGAGGAAGAGAGGATGTGCATGCATGATGGAATGGGCAGACGTTTTTGGGTTTTTACTTGCCCAAGAAGTCAAAACACATTTTCCAAAATCTGATGGCTTTTCCAATTCGAATTTGGACTACCATACTCTTCCCATCCCCAAGCATTAACTAACTCAACCACTTTTGGGTGGTTTACCACCTCTACCATCCATTAATGTGGGGAAGTATTGCTAGGTTTCCCGTGCATATTTCCATATGAAAAAATAAAGGTCCTACAAGTAATCAAGGTAAAAACAAATTCTAAAACTATTTTTTTTATATAAAAATATGGGAAACATATGAGACAATTTGAATGAGCTCTTGATTTATCTATGCCTTATCCTATTACTAATTAATTTCCTATTTGCCTTGTTATTACTCATTTCCCAATCACATTATCCATATCTCGACATTCCATAATTCAAAATTTTAAACCTACCCACGTCAACTTATGGCATGATGATAAAATCATTATTAGCAGTTATGGTTGAAGATCTTTCCATTATTATTTTGTCACCTCCACTTATTCGATGATTTCACACGATTTCAGTACTAAAAGAATCTACTACCTTTCGATATAATTTCACACGATATCTATATAATTCAATCCCCCATATTAAAGATATGTATCAAAATCCCTCATTGACAATGTTGAATAACTAAAGAACAAAGTGCTTAGGAAAACCCTCCACATTGCGGGTATTGAGTTATGGGTAAGAAGAGTGTAATCTGGTAGAAACCCACAAAATGTAAGCATGTTTTTCAAGAGGTTGGGTGGATTCCGTTCCTTACAAAATTCCAAGGGTGCAATAACAAATGACATGAGAATTTGTAGAGGGTTTTGATGGAACCATTACTCAAGTAGGCAATTTTGTGTTTGAAGTCTCGAAGGATTCGATTTCCAACACTATAATATTACCTCAAGATGGTGAGAAGTGGTTAAAAAACAAGCTGTTAGAGAAAGAGGTTTGGACCCCATTTCTACGCCCATCAAAGAAAAACCCCAATTGCGCCAAAGGAGTTCCAAGATCATGGTTAAAGGATACCTGGAAAGAACTTGTGTGTGTTTTTATTCAGAAGTATATCACCTGTGAAGGCAAGTATGGACTTACATTCTTATACCATATCATATTACATATGCATTTTGAAGCTGATAAAAATATCAATCTACCCTTCTACTTGTGGAAGAGCCTTACCAAAATGGTGTTGCACATTCAACGAAACCCTAAGAACATAGACATTAGTTTATACCATCATGGCTTGGTTAAAATAATCATTGTGGTGAAATCGTTGAAGAGGAATAATGCATGGGAACGATTTCAGGTCTGCAATGGATTTCAGGAAAATTCAGTCATGGGTGTTCATGATTTTGATAGTGAAAACTCTAGCGAGGGTTTAAATGTCCAGGCACTGAAGCCTAAATCGAAATCATAATGGAAAAACAAGGGATCAAGCATTAAATATATTCCACATGTTGGTCATAGATATACAAGAAGCATGGGAAGGAAAACACAAATTGAATCGAAGCCCAATCATGAGGAGCAAGGAGATCAAGTGATCATTTTTGAAAATTTGCCTAAGAAGCCCAGAACCCAATTCTCTAAGGTGGATCCTCTTTTGTGTGTAGAACCAAAAGCCACCAAGCTAGCATTTTATGATTACAACTATGAAACAGTGTTTTCAAAACTAGTAAAAGAAGCAGTACATTCCAACCTTATGCATTCTTTTGCTTCTTTGAAACTAGAAGGAAGAATAAGAAAATCAATAAATTAAAAGAAGAAATTAAGGCGTTTGAGCTTTTAAATCATCATATCATACATGAGAACAAGTCCCTAAAGAGCCAAAGTGTCGGATTGCAAAGAGAGAATGAACATATAGAATATGAGAATAAAAGGTTGCTTAAGAAAACAAGAAAATGGTATATAAAGAGTTAGTACGTTGAATTGCAAAATCAAAGTTAAGAATAAAGATAAAGTTGCAACAAAAGAAGAAGCAAACCTATGAAGCCTTAGCCTCCAATTTGGACATCCTAATTTATGCCACAACAGATACATTAAAAAGATTGAGTCTGGTACATTTTTGCTACATTTTTGGGACATTTTTGGAAGCAATGTTAAAGTCATGGACAACTATCTAGTCCAATTGCATGAGACCATGCAATACCTCGTGTGTGGGGAAGATGTTGGGCCCTATTTTTGGTGTATTTTTTACTCTTGACCATAACCTTTTGACCTCCTATTCTTCCATGTTCCCCTCCTCATTGCACTTTTTAACATATTACTCGTGATTTTACAAGGTATACATTGCAAAGAGCTTCAGAATGTACTATGCTTTCTTTTTTCATAATAATTCATATTTTTTTATGAATAAATGAATTTGAAACTCATTTTACTAATGATGGTTACAATCATTTTAGATCTTGTAACCATTATGCATATCTTGTAACTATTCGATTGTTAGCATACATGGGCTACCTCAAATTGAATTCTGCCACTTGGATATTGTTCATAGACCTCATCATATGGTTCAACAATTATTGAACATATTCTAATCTAAACAAAGGAAGTGATACTTCATGAACAACTCAAATTCAACCGTGTGTCTAAAATAAGTGTTCCAGCTTGACCAAACCCAGTTCCAGAAGGAGAAGGAGAATTTCATGCATTTCTTGTCATGAAATTATTAACTATAAAGAACAAATATCTTATATTCCTCCTCCGATGAACTATATTAGGCTACGATAGTTATCCCTGATTTTGAATTTAGTATCAATTTGTTGCGTTAAAATTGAAAATTGATAAAAAAAGGGATTGAGTGGAATCTTAGTGCTCTTCCGATGGTTTGTAATTGCTATATATATGAAGGATAAGTCAATATGAACACACAAATAGAAGAGAACATAATAGAGAATTGATGTGCATCATCATTGTACACCTTTGTACTTGATTTTGAGAACTTAATACAAGATTAATACTGATTGATATCGTGTTGTGATCACAGTTTAATACTATATCCTTCTTTTGCAATGTGTCCTAAGCTAGGTAGGCCCCCCTATGCTGGTATACGTTGCACTGTATTACTTAAAATACTTTCTTTTTACTGTTCAAGAGTAGTTTAATTTACCCAACTTATCTTTCTATTTCATGTTATGCAATATTTGATTTGGTATGTTTCTTTGTGGATTTTAGTTAATAAATGTATTGACAAACGACAAGAATTTTTCATTCATCGATAGTCACATAACAAATTGCTCAATATATCATTGCAGGAGCATTCTCATTCCCTATACTAAATGTGTAGCATTGTAATCCCTGGTTGTAATTGCATTATAGTAGATACTAGTCTAGTGATTGAATATATTTATGTGATGCAGGTTGGCTTACTTAATTTCTTGTCTTTCATTTCATGTCATAAAAAGATCTGGTTTCATATTGATGAATATAATTGATGTTTGTGTTTATAAAGTTGCAGAGGATATCTACTCAACAGCTGTTGTTGAACAAATTGCTTAAATGAGTGCTACAAGAACATTAAGCTCTTTGAGATAAAATGAAAGATTGTAACATGATGTAATTAAACTATGATTCAATACATGAGAGTTGAGGTGTCTAGAAATATTCTTGTAGCGTAACTGTTTCTTGGACCTGACTCATGATCTTCCTCAACAAACTATGTCTTACCAATTTCCTTGGAAAGGGTATTGATCTTAGCATCCAAACTTTTGAGCTATACCTCAATTTCATCTAGTTGCAATATAATCTCATCGTGAGCTTGATTTCTTTCCCTAAGAACAAGTCATACTAGAGGTTTCATATACTAGTAAAGGTCGACCATCCTATAATATTAAGTGCCTCGTGAACGAGTGTTGCCCATATTTGAAACTAAAGGTTATGTTTCTCGATTCATTGCTTGATGAATCTCCCTCTAAATTGGCTCTAATGTAAGTATCAAATAGGTTGAGGCTAAAGCAAATGCCCTTTGCGTAGACCTATATAGAGAATCCCTTATCCTTCCCCTACAATTACCTTACCCTCATAGGCATGATGACTAGAATGAGAATGATCAGATAGCTTGAGAAAAAATAAACCCCTGAGCCTAGTCATGAATGCTAGACAAAGTAGCACAAGGGGAACATGAAGAGGTTGGTATCCTTTGAGTCCCAATTCCCTATAACTAAACCAAAACTCATACAAGGAGCAAAGACCTAAAATAAAAAGGAACTTGATACCAAACCCAAGGGGAATTCTCTATCTTCCTCAAAGAGGGATTGCATACATCATTTGAACTCAAAATGTTAGTCACCTCCTCGAGTAACCAACTTTGTTGCATGTCAATTGCTCCATTAATTCAAGCAAAGAAAACCCACACCAAGCTTGTCTATTTCTACCTTTGCTCATGATTGCTATGTCCCTCTTCAACGGAACCATCTCCAAATGTATCAATCTATAAGAGGCTACCATATCCCTTCATTGCTTGAGGCTATCACTACTCTCTAATTCCATTGTCTTTTCCACTAAAACTTGCATGGCAATCTTGTGTTCTCTTTTTTCCATGTGTCCCTCCGAAATAGCATTGTGAGTTGGTTGTTGTGATTGAGTCATGTGTCCGTTGCTTGGTCCTTTGGTTAATTCCTATCAACCCCATTCAATTAATGAATTATATTATGTTAAAACCTTTATTTGGCCCTTCAATTCCTCCCTTTCAGAGTGAGATAGTGAATTAAATTACATTAAATTTAAAAAAAAACAATTTAACTTATTTGACCATTATGCAATTATATAAATTATTAAATTATATAAATTGAAAATGAAAAATATAATATTATGTTTAAAATATCACATTTAAATAATCATAAAAAATAATTTAATGAAAACAAATTCATTCCATTATATATTAAATTTAATGATTAAACTCCATTAAAAATTAAAAAATTAAAATTAAAATCAATTTAATTTATTTGATTATTATAAAAACCATATTAATTAATTAATTATATGAACTGAAATTGAAAAATATATTATTATATATTAAATATTAATAAAATTAATTTAATAAAATAAAATTCATTCCATTATATATTTTAAATAAATTTATTCTATTATAAATAGAAAAATAATAAAATTAATTTAATAAAGTTAAATTCATTCCATTTTATATTTTTAATAAATTTATTCCATACATACTTTGATAAGTATGAAAACAAGATTTTGTTATGTAAAAGTTGTTTCTTTGATTTAATAAAATAACAGGGAAAAAAATAAATAGTTTAAAAAATTAAAACTAAATATCAAACGTTTCAAAAATTGATGTGATGGAAACGAACATCTTTTGAAATCAAGCCACAAATTTCCCTTTATTCTTTCGATCTGACAAAGACTCGGTAGACACTACATTTAGAATTCTGGTAGCTTTGTAACCAGATGCTTATAGAGGGTTATTGGACAGGGTCTTAAAGGTAAGTTATCATTAAATATAATTTAAACATTTTATAATTTTGTTTTTTATTATTAGTGAATGAATTTACCATTCCTAGCAGCGTTCAAAATTGAACCTTTCACAGCCTTTTCAAAAGCCTTTCCCAGATTTCCCAGAAGTGTAAAGTTAAAATTGTCTTTCAAAAATAATTTAAAGTCTGAATTTTACCTTTCTAATCAAGAGAGGCATAATCTATATCAACATTTCAAAAGAAAGGCAAAATTTGAAATTACCCATTCATATAAATTTGTCATCCATCACAAATTGGGGAGAGGTCAATTAATGCATTGTTATAGAGAGGTGTCATTCGGCACACGATATGGAGAAATAATCGTTATTAATGAAATGAAAATAACAATTGTTGGCTCAAGAATAGTCTTCAATCTGATGGGTGGCATGATCACGATGTAATCTCGCTCCATCATTCCAAACATTTGTGGTTTCTCACAAATGTAAAAGTTACTTGACTTTAAATCCTCATCTCATAGTCATAACTAAGGATTATTATGCATGCAGATCTTCACCTTATAATATGAATTGACGCAAGTCTTATATTAAATTTATGATATAAGTCTTTAATTAACACTATCAAGTGAGCTTTGACAGGTCGTATTGTTGTGATCTTCTTATCATTCCTTACCGATGTGATTCAAGGCAGTCTTTGAAGGTGAAGTCCATAATTTTAGGTCTTCTTCCTCATTATCTTTCCTTTTGGTAAGACAATAAAGAGGGTAGTGGCCTGTATTAGCATGGAAAACGGTTTCGACATAGAGCCTCGAGCCCTTAATTACTCGCATCTAGAACTTCTCAAATCTAGGCATTAATAAACTTTTTTTGGTATTTTGGTTCAATCTAAAAGGCAGACTGATGAGACTCAGACATGTAGTGAGTTTCAATTGACTTAGGCTTGATTCCATTTCCCCTTCATTCCATACATGTATGCTTTCACGACAAGTATTGAACAAAAAAATTCGATGCCCCAACCCTGGTTATGTAGGAATTTTTTTTTTAATGTTTTTTTAGTTGTGTATTATTTTTTGTTAGGTGCCCATTCCTTATCAGTCTTACATCTCTCAAGCTTGGATTGCACGTGAATGCCCCAATATAGTTATGGCATAGTCTATGTAGTTAATTTGTATAATAAAGTGTGCTTTAACAAAAAAAAATATAGAATAGTTGTTATGTTACTTAATTGTAAAATTAATGATACACATATGACAATTTAATGTGTTCAAAATAAGTTTTATTGAAAATAAATCATTTTTTATATAGATATTAAAGAGTGCTCAATTATTTAAAATTGTAAAAATTCAAACTAACAATATTTATCTTTTATATTTTTTTATTAAAAAAATTAATTAATTTATACTTATAAATTAAAATACAATTATTTATTTTGCTCTTCATCTTTACCTCATAAAATAAATACCCTTCCAATTGAAATTAAGACCCACCCTTCAAATTTGATCACTGATATTTCCCAGTGCCCACAACTCCGAACAAAATGATTAAATTGTCCACCATGTATCGTTATACAACACGTTTACACTATTTGCTACTTTCCCGCGTGACCCCGGTCGTTGACGCGGTGTGTCGGTCAAACCAATGACTTTGCTTCTTTCCTGCGTATTCCGTTTCCCGCTGACCCCTGCAGCTAACACGACGTGTCTGTCAACCCAATGAATTTGGGAGAAACACACAGGAAAGAAACATGTAGCAGGGCCCCAGGGGAGCTCGCAAACCGCTTCATATTGACGAAAGAGCAAAGGGGTTTTCTATTTTCTATTAAAGTCAGACAGCGTTCAGGGATCTCAGTTGGAGGAACAGGTTGGTCCCAGGGATCAAATTTGAATGGCAGGGTCCCATTTCACTTTGAAGGGTTGTGAAAAATTGAACCCTTCAATGTTGACATGTAAAAATAAATCATTTTTTTCATTTGTGTTAGAATAATCCGTCAGGATTATTGTAAATAAATAATAGGAATATGAATAGATAGGAAGGCGAAAAGGCTGGTAATCAACCGCCTCATGAAATG
>LPNX010069513.1:2317-53515 GCA_001517045.1 Pseudotsuga menziesii
ACAAATAGTATATCATGGCTAAATGGAGCCGCTCAACACACTACAACTTAAGGTGATGGAGAAAGATCTATGAGCAACATATAAACTAACAAATTTAAGTTACATTAGGAATCTTGCATGATTGGGATTGAGATATTTATGCATGACAATTAATTTATCATGCACTCGAGACTTTGTAATGATTGTCAAGGGCTGAATATAGCCAACTAAACTTTGTGTAGCTTAAACCCCTTTAATGGTGTGCAACACTTTGTTTTCATGTCGCAATGATATTTTCTGTTTAACATAGTTTTCAACAAATAAAGAGTTTTTGCTAGTCTATTTCATCCTTTCTATTTTATAACATTTGATTAGGCTAAACGCTAATAATGATATAAAATTCAGTAACTATGTAATTATGGGCAGTGATTTGACTGTTAAGACTTTAAAAGTTTAATGCCAAACAAAAGGATCATTGAAAGAATAACAAGCACAGTAGAACAAAAGAGAATACAAAAATTTATCCCAAGAAACCCTACATACATACCTGTTTGGGGGGAAGAGGTGGGTTGACAAAAGCATATATATAATTAAAAACATATTTCAAATAATACCTGTGTCTGCGAATCTACCTCTGCATGAGAGGGAATAGGCTGCGAGACAATATACTCTTCCTGGGCAACCTGCACAAAATATGTCAAGTATCAAAATTAGAATACATATTGAATACATTGTACAATCTATAAGTTATAAATATATATAAATAAAGTTGACAAATTAACAAGTATAGTTCTTGCCCCTATTGGTGAAGAACCAAACCCATAGGCAATATTGACAGTCGCATCAATGTTCTCAACATTGATCGACGGACTATGCGACTGTGGTGTGCCATGGGACACCAGCTGTATATTTGTTCACAAATATTGTTAGATAATTAAATAGAAATAAAGTGCAAAACAATTGAATATTTTGACATGAAACAAAATATAATATTAAAATAATGAGTTTTACTTACAAAGCGAAGTAATCCATCATCTCGGAAGTCGGAAGCAAGGCCATAGCATATGCCTCCACACGATGTGTAAGGGTGTGGAGTAACACGACGCTCTGAAGACTCTGCATCTCTTCTGTGATCTGTAGATGGGCCCGTCGTAGAAGTGCCAGCCCCTTGGTCTACATTGCCTTGGACATCAGTCGCATGCTCAAGCAATGTCTCTGCCATGTCAAGTAATGCCTCCTGTGTATAATCAATGACAGGACCTGCAGGAGGGTATACCCGAGGGGGTTTTGGTGTGCGTGGTGGGCGTGGCACACGGTTGGGATCTGTCCTGGCTCCTTCCCTATCTTGGGGCATCCCATGACCAACACCCTGGTTGCCTAAGAGATCGAAGTAGTTAACATGTTTCCCTAGGATGAATTCTGCATACAACTTCCTAAGGAAATAAAATGGGATGTCCCGATTCCCATGGGGGTCTTCATTGAAGACCATATACCAATGATCCATCCAATTAGCCTTTATATTTGGTTCAATGCACCAGTCTATGGAAATGTGTGCTCGACTGGTGGGTGGAACCAATCCAGTGCTGGGGTCTCGGAATAATGAAAATAACTGGTCTATAGTAATTTTAAGGTCTTTGATGTCTTTATGAGTCAATCCATCGGAGTAGTATTGCCTCCTAGATTCTCTGTACGAGGTAATGTTGTACAGAGCTCCTTGGGCACCGGAAATTGTGTTTGTTATTGTGTCCAAGGCATCGGCTAAATAATTTCTCAATTGACCCCCCCCTCTAATGGATGAGCTAAGGCGCCTCAATGATGCCAAGTGTGCAATAATCTATGTGTTTCTATCTTGTTCCCCCTCCGGGTCTGGGTTTGGTTGTGGGTTAGGTTGTTGTGGGTTATTAGATGGTGGGTTTTGCACATTTTGTTGTTCATTTGTGTTGTCTGTTAAGATTTGAACATAAAATTGCAAGTAAATTTACTTAGAATCATTATTTGGTTGTTCACATTCAATTATTTTTTTAAATTTGTTCAAAATAGTTATAAAAACAAAGAAATTATGAAAAAAATTAACGAATGGAAGGTTAAATGAAAAGGATTGAACTAGCATAAATACCTGCCATTGGAGCAATCCACCTCGGCTCCACCTCGAACTCGGCCTCGACCTCGAAAAGGTTAAACCCAAATCGCACCTGCGGTTTTTCGCTTCTCCGTTTTTTCGCTGTTGCGTTCTTTCACTCTCCCGATGTTGTGAAAATGGGATTCGGCCTCTGTTTTATTTTTTTCTGCTTTTAAATATCGCAAGTGCGATATATCACACTTGCGATATACTTCTTTTGTGGTCCCCTTACAAAAAAATAACATGTTTTACAAAAAATTGCCTTCCAACTTCTTGAGGGTCTCCCCCCACTTGTTCTATCCAATATTTCATTGATTTAATTTTTGGTGCATCCATACAAATGCTTTTTCTTACCAATTATCTCCACATAAAGTTATTGAATTAGAACATAAGATTAATCCCTTGTGGGATCTGGCCATATCCAACCTAGTTCTTCCCCTAATGGCTCCTTTTCCTTCATTATTCCAAAAGCATAGAAGTGGTTCCCTGTCAAAGATTCTCGTGCTCTTAATAAGATCACTACAAAAAATTGCTATCCCTTGTCACAGTATGATGATTTTCAAGGCTAACAAATTCTTTACCAAGACACCTATAAGATTGATTTAAGACTAAGTTTCTTCTACATCCAAGGATTTTCATTGTGATATATCTTGAAAAAAATATCATTTTTAGTAAAACGTAGGAAGAGAACCTATGTGTGCACTTGGTACTAAAGCTGCTTCGAACTAACAAATTGCAGGTTACTCAAAAAAAGTATTATATTGGGAAACCTCCATTCACTATCTAGGACTTCTTATTGATAAAATTGGAATAGGTGTTCATCTTGCCAATGTACAAGCTCTTGTTAACTGGCTCATCCCCTCATTGTTATTGCTTGAAAAAGTATTTATCGGTGCCCTAAATTTTTATCAACATTTTACTACTCATTTATCTCACATTTCATACCCCCTACATCAACTCTCCAATCCACTTGTGTTTTCCTAACAAAGTTAATGGATGAGAGTTCTTGGAACTCAAACACTACATTGTATTTGAAATTGGTTTTGCACCTTTTGGATTCGCAATATCCCTTTGAGATTGAGACAAATGCTTCACACTATGCTACTAGCGCCATATTAAAATGGGTTGGTCATCCCACGAACTATCATTCCAAAACTTTGACAAACGCCAATCTGAAGTACAACACGTATGACAAAGAATTTTGAGATCTAGCAAAGGCCTTGAAGCAATGGTGCCATTATGTTTTGGATAAGGAAAACAATTTTTGTACTAATAATCATCCCTTAATCTTTTGAATTCATAGTCTAAGAGTTAAGAACAATTCCATCTCAAACATGCCTCCTACCTACAATAGTTTCACATGGTCTTTAAATATACGAAAGGGAGTTCAAATTAGGCGACAAATGTGTTGAGTTTCCCTCCAACTCAACCAATGCACATTTTGGATGTTCCTTGTGTTGCCTATGAAGCTTGGAACAACTATATGCTACTAGTACTTTCTTTGGGTCAGTTTGGCAGGCCTTTCATCATCCCACCCAAATTAATTTGTATTTGGGAGGGTTGGATGTTTATGCATAATTAAATTATCCTACCCAACACTATAGGCTACTTAGTTTTGATTTGGGAAGCTCATGCCTCTTGATATGGTGGACATTTTGGCCCACTTAAGATGTGTTGACGGGGAAAAATGACCCTTCATCAACAAGGATAGAGTGTCCAATCGGAGGTACCAATTAGAACCTCTTTCATTTGTGATGGCACTTTTGACTACTATGTGGACCCAATTGTCGTTTGGATGTGTACGCTTTTTTGTGATTTTATTCTATTTTAAGACCCTATTATGTAGATATATTTATAGATGTAGAATGCATTTCTGCCTAACTTATCCTAGCCATGAGCTATTCTTACAATTAAGCTAAGAATGAGCATGAACCACATTAATTTTCATATGGAATAAATTCATATACATATGCAACCATATGATTCACTTAATATTAATAGAGTGAAAATAGATGTAGATAAATCAACAACCAAATACATTACTAAAGTCCCTCTCTCATTCTGGTACAAACACTTAAAGAAGATTAAAATATCAATTGCCTCAGAGAACTCACAAGTGTGGGTTTTCTATGTGTAAACGAATCCCCTAAAGAACGACCTACTATAATTGACATTGTGGGTGTACTCCAAAAACATCTAAGAGGTCCATTTCTAAGCGTTGTTGGCATTCCAATCAAGCATAACACATTTATTGGGTAGTTCAAGTACTAATCAAGGCAAAAAACAACGCATATGCGATATATCGCATATGCGTTTTGGAAATTTACATATCGCACTTGCGATATATCGCATATGCATTTTGGAAATTTACATATCGCATATGCGATATGTAACATTACAAAACGCATATGCGATATACATTTCCACGAGCCTTAGCCTTGTATTTGGGCTCGGGTTATTCCGAACGTACCATCAATAACACATATGCGTTCTTGATTTGCACTTCGGAAGTGCGTTTCTGATTTCCTAAGTGGAACCAACTTCGTGCGAGCGCCCAATAAATAAATGAAAAAGATAAAATAATCATAAAATGCACTTTATTACTAGAACATATTTGTCGTTATATAGGATTCTTACAAACTCATCAAGATTTTTAAATAATATCCACTCACAAACTCATCAAGTTTCTTCATAGAGGGGGAATGTGTGTACATGGCTACACCATCTTGTTCTAAGCATCTTTGGTAGTTCTATAGAATGCTTCTTGCAAACTACATTTTGCAACACAATTTAAGTATGTGAATTTGATGTATATCTCTATAGTTTGGTGTACATGGCTCTTATCTTTATTGTTTGATGTACATTTCTATTGTGTTCATGATAACATAACTTAAGAAGTTTGTATATGCAAGCCATAATAAAGAGGGATTCTAAATAAAATAACAAAGTGATAGAAAAAATTAAGATAAAAAAAAATTAATTACTATTTTGAGCTTATATGTTAACTTTATACCTTAGATTAATATAAATAGAAATATTATTTTTTTTATTTTTATTTTTATTATGTTTTTTTTTAATTTATATTTTTAATAACATTATCAATATAAATATATAAATAACATTAATATAATATTAAATAAAATTATATTAATATAAATATGTAAATAAGATTATATTTCCATTTTAATACTAAATTTTTTAAAACTTTTAAAACTTTACACGAAAAATTTAAAATAAAAAATCTAATATGATATAAATATGCAAATAAGATTATATTTCTATTTTAAGTCTAAAATGTTAAAAGCTTTACTTGCATAAATTCAGAAGAAAAGATATAATATGATGTAAAATTTATATAAACATTAAATTATAAAGAAACAAAGACGTTTAACCTTATTTAATAGAATGAACATATTATATTGTAAAAAACAAAATATTAATATAGAAACAAAGCATTGGAGTCCACATTTACTTCACTAGCCTTTAAATTTGTTTATTTCATTGATTATGGTATAATATTGGTTATTGGTACATTTGTGAATTGATTGTAATGATGATGATGGTTAATGTCCACTATGGCGAGACTTGGTCTATCTGACCTAAAGAAACCAATTAATTAGTTTGTTTTAAAATTGTATTCCTATGCTTAAAGAGCTTGGTGAGAAGCGTCTCGAGCTCACTGTAATTTTGACAAGTTAAAAGGCTAAGAAGGTTGGTATTGCAACAAAGATTATGAAACTGAGATCTAATGTGGGTGTACGCAAGGCACTCTAAGAGGAAGTGATTTTCATCTTCAATGTCCCTATTCTCACAGAGATGGCAGATCCTTTCCACCCATGGTGATTTAGGAACCGTCCAACGACTCGTTTCACTATGGAGCTCATGAGATTTTGTTCTTATCTTGGCCATATTAGTTTTTTTCTTTGCACTAGTTAAAACAAAGATATACTTTTGATCTTCTAGAGTAGGGTTGATGACCTCCTTATAATATCTTAATTTTCTCTTAGCCTCTAAATCTTTCTCACGTCACAGTTTCTCTTTAAACTTAGAAGTAACAATATTTTTTATGTTATTAATATTTTGCAATGTGATATTTTCGTTGATCTCCCAGTGGTTTAACCCAGGCCCTGGTATTTTTATACCAACCTCACTTGAGCCTTAGGTGGCTTTGGCTAGAATTAAAATCTAGCTTAGGAAGTCTATGGCCTCCCATGTTATTGATTTTGTGCTTGTACAACAGGATCCTAGTCATAGTTAGGCTCTCGATAGGGGAAAGACCCACTTTGATAAGGAGAATAGGATATGGTGTATTGCTTTTAACTTCGAGGTTATATGCTATAAAACGCTTCTGGATTTTCTCAATCTTTCTCCAAGATTCTCTACAAATGCAACAACCCCAAACCTCACATCCATACAAGATAACATGAGTGACTAAAGTTTCAAAGAGGATCTTCTTTTTATCCCACATCACAAGGTTTGTTGTTTTACAATTGTTTTCAAGACCAAAGTAAGCTTTCCACCCTCCATTAATCCTTTTCTCAATGCTATAGTTCTAGTTGAGCTTGTGATGAATATCAATTCCTAGGTATTTGTAAGAAGAGTATTCCTTCAAGTTGCTATTGTCATACACAAAATTAGCGTAAGTGTTCTTCTTGGATTTGATAATCATAACTTTTGTTTTGTCAGTGTTGACTGTCATACCCATGGTAGAGCATAAATCCTTAAGAAGTCATAGTTGCTAATCAAGATCAGATGGACACCTTTCCAGAAGAACAATATCGTCGGCATAGAGAAGAAGGATGATGACTATTCCAACTAAGAACGTGCCAGCACAACCTGCTTCTTCTAAACAACCTTCTAGCTTATCGATGTAAATGCCAAATAGGGTAGGGGAGAGGGGGCAACCCTGTTTAACTCCGATATTACACTTAATATCTCTTGACCACCCCTCGTTGTTTTTAAACTTGGCGATTACATTCTCGTATAACCTTATTGCGGCAACTCTCAACTCAAAAGGAACCTTTAACTCTTTTAATCTATTTCATAGGTTATTTCTAGGTACTGTATGGAAAGCCTTTCTAAAGTCAACAAAGCAACAAAAGAGATTGGATTTATCATCACGACACTCCTCCACAATAATCCTAAGCGTAACGAGGTGGTCTGTAGTTGAGTGTTGCCTTCTAAAATCTGCTTGGCCTTTAGCCTGCTTACTTTCACTTTCAATCCATCTGTTGATCTTCTTTTCCAAAATAATACCATATAACTTGGCTAAGAGGGGGCTAATCATAATTGTCCGATAATTAGAGGGGTCATTTGTATCCCCACTTTTTAAACTAGGGATAATGAGGATCTCAGTCCAAGGTTTAGGGAACCCTTGCTTGATTGCTTGATTAAATAGCTTGTGGATGTGAGGGATGAGGACAGGACGCCCAATTTTTAAGATTTCTTCCTTGTAACCTTCATATCCTTAGCTTTTCCATTTTCCAGACGCTTAACCCCAAAATATATGTCTTCTAATGAGAAAATTTATACCGTTGTGAGCAGGGTTTCAAAGTTGTTTATGGCATTCAAGGATTCATAAAGCTTTTTAAGATAGGAATTCCAGTCATGTAAAGCAATTATATTATTATCTTTAGTTTTTCTAGTTAGAATCTGCCTCTAGAATTTCTTAGGAGCCACCTTAGATAAGTGTAAAAGATTTTCTTGTCTTTTATGAATATATTGTATTTTTTTCTTTTTAGTTAGGGCTTTGTATATTTTCATCTTGTCAATTTTAAGAGACTCATCAAGAGCTTCCTTAATTTCTCTCCTCGCATTTTTACAATCTTTATCATACCAAGGGTTGGTTTTTCTATTTCTTTTATTACTTGAGACTTCAATTGAGAACTTGTTAATAGAATGTCAGAGGGTTGTCGTAAAATTATGATAGAGGTCTTCTATGTTGTCTATACTTGATAAATGAAGCAAATTAATTTTTAAATCATTTAGAAAAAGATCATTTTTTTTTCTATAAAAGATCAAGTTCTTTTGGTTATAAGGATTATCTTATATGGGATCTCTACGCATGACAAAATTGAGAGTTACAATTAAGGGCCTATGGTCTGAGTCAGGCTCGTGGTCCTTTAAGATGTCAAAATTTATTATTTCATTGTATAAAGGGATATCCAAAATAACACAGTCTACCATGCTGCTACCAAGCCCATGGATACAGGTCATCTGACTAGAATTGGACCACTTCTTTAGACCGTTGCAAATTATGAGATCTTGAGCACTACAAAGCTTGACTAGCTCAGACCCAAACAAATTTTCCCCTAGATCTTTAGAGCTTTTGTTGTACCAGCTAGCTAGAGTAAGGTCTTTGTCTAACCAAAGAGGGTTAGGGTTGGAATAATTGCTTAGAAGAATAGCTTGTTTGCTTGAAGTACGAGCATTAAAGTCACCCATTAAGAGGATATTACCTTCATTCCTTAGGCTATAAATATCATTCTCTAAACCATGGTAGGGACAATTTTTATCTAAGTTTTTTTTCTAGTATAGAAGTTAGCATTAATAGGGGAAATAACAGATTGCTATGTAGGTTTTTTTTATCGTTAATGTCAGTAATCTCTATCCAAATATATTGGTCGTAAGGGTCTTTTTTATAAAGCCTACCATGGGGGGGTATGTTCTTCCTAATGTAACAAGCTATACCCCCAATTCCTCTACGATAGGATCGTTTGTTCCAGATTGACCAGAGTACAAAGCCATCTATGTTAGGGACCTTAGATTTTTGGTGCTCACAAGTTTCAACTAACAATATAATAGCAACTTCATTCGAGATCCAACTTAGCTTGGGGCCTTTGTTCCATGACAAGCCCCAACAGTTCCAAGAGAGAATTTGGAGCATGTTGAATTGCTATTTATTACTATCTTTTTGGTTTCTATCTCGAATGATGACATTTCTATTTTTTATTATTGCTCATTTTCCTTCCTTCCTAGCTTCTTTTACCTTTTGAACCTCCTTTCTTAATTGTGCTTGATCTTCTAGAAATAGATCTTCATTTATAAATATTCTCGTTCCTTTTAGACTTGAGGTTTTACTAAGTATGTCATAGTTATGGTCAGTAGAGCTCGCCTTTATCTGGATCAACATTTCTTTGTTCTCAATTAATTTTCCCAACCTTGTTGCTTCTGTGAGACATGTTGTTTCAATTTGTAATCTAATATGTAATTCTGTCTGGGCTATGGCTAATGTATCTTCGTCTACCTCCTCTTTCAAACCGAAGATTATAAGGTTCAAGGCTCTTTTGTTATGCTCATGGTATAATTCTATCAATTTTTTGATTTCCTCTTTAGGGTGAGATTGTTATCAACTTTTGCTTCTAGTTCTTTAATCATGTCCTTCATTTTAATATTTTCTAAGGTTTCAGCATCTCCTTGTCGGGATGTTTGGTTCGTATCTTGGCTTTGTTTTTCTATTACCTGTAATCTAATCTCCATTGTCTCAATTTTATTCTCCAATAGTTTTATTTTATGTTCTATTTGTTTTTGGATCTTGTCTTCAAGAGATATAAATTTATTTTCTAGCTTGGCTTCTAGCTCTGTTTGTAACTTATCTTTCTTCTCTACACTTCTCTAAAGACTCTATATACTCATAAAGACTGTTTAGAGTAGTTGTGCTAGGTCTACCTTTGACAATCTTTGATAGATACGGTGAATTATTCATACTTGTAAACAAAAAGATGCAATGAATTACATACATGAAACATCTTCTTCCACTAAGTTGTACCATTCACTTTATTGCTCACGTTGCAATGCTTTAGGAATGAAATGCATATGACAAAACTTACAGCTACTTGAACATGCTTTAAACTTGGTTTATTGCATTGGTTACCGTACGATACTTGCCATTGGTATAACGTAACACTCATTCTCAAAAGATGAAAGGCTATGCACACTCACTATGAAAGAAAAAAAGATTTATCGAAATGCTTTCCTTCGGTTGGACTTGACAGGTGCATCATATAGTCACCCATGTTATAAACTTCTAAAGTGGTGAGATTTACATACAAAATAAAACATGCTTTGCGTCAATAGCCCCTTCAGATAACAAAACACAACAAACCTACAAGAAGTGCCCCATACACCGCCTTGGCCTCTATCCCCACGCCATGGTCATGCCCATCAATGAATGTATACCAAAACAACCCTCCAATACCTTCCCAAATATGAAGTAAAGTATAACGAGAACCAAGTCCATTATCTGCTTTCCTTTGATGTGATTCATTCCCTTCTGCACGGCTGTCAAGCTGTAATATTTCTCCTCCATCATAGATGCAATGCTGGTGAGATACCACATAGTACTTATATACACATCGGCGCAGATGAAAACCAAGATTATAAGAAGTGTACTGAAAACAAAGCCACCTGAATTTAATTTATAACTTGATTCCACTAAGAGCAATGTGAGCAGAAAGAGGGTGAATATAGCTGCATTTTAAAAGGCCAAGAAAATTATATAATTCCAGAGTTAAGTTATCATGAGAAGATCCCACAACTTGGGAACGATTCTCATCACTCTGTCATACAACAGATTCTCAGATTCTCCAGTATATATGGAGGCTACTGTGTAAAACACTGCATCAGTTTTGATTTTGGAGAGAAAGATGAAAGAAGGCACATCACACGGTACCCAAACTCTAGTCAACAAAAAAAAGCACACAAAAGAGAATGTATGTAACCGTGGTGGCTAATGTAGCTTTATGCACCTCAAGAAAATCGATAGGGAGCGAAGGCAACAAATAATTGGAAGGTATAAGATGTGATATTACTGTTGAAAGTCATGATGTTGCAAAGCCACTTGGGAGCATTCGTGAAGCAAGCTTTACAGATCAAGTTATCAAAGAGCTTGGGAGAGCGGGCTTTAGTGAACCCATGACTATTCAAGCTCAACGTTGGCCAATAGCACTAAAGGGAAGGGATCTAATGGGTACTATTGAAATTGGTTCTTGCAAAATGCTAGCCTATCTTTTTCCAGCGATTGTCCACATCAATGCCCAACCCCATTGAACTCATGGAGATGATCCCACAATTCTAGTGTTAGCACCTACACATGAACCTGCTGTCTATATTCATAAGAATCAGTTAAGTTTAGAAGAGATAATGGATGGAAGCACCTACTTAAGAGTGCGACAATGTAACAAACACAAATACAAATAGGGAATAATTAATAATAAGCTTAAAATATTATTATTATGAAAAATTGCATGTGTAAAGACATAACCTATTACTAAAGGTCACCTTAATAGTCTATAAAGACCCAAGCCATTTTTTCAATTTAATCATCTTATCATTCATTTAATTAATATTGCATTCATCAATTACAAACAATATCTGTTTATCTCAGCTTTTGCTGCCACCATTCACCAAACTTTCTAGACTTTGGGAAAGTTATAGATCCTTAAAAATTTCCTTTTGAACTCTTAAGATGAAGGCAACGACAACTCCTCCTTTATTTATGCTTTTGTTTGGCACATTCTCATTCTTCGTTCATTCCATCTGCACTGTTTTATCTTATCGTGCTACAAACATAATCGTCTCAACTTTTTTTAAGCAACATAAAATCTCAACCATCAATATCAATATCAATGACTATATGTTTACATTGAAAGAGTTGCACTTTTTTTTATTAGTCAGGCCTTACAATTATATTTATGCGTTTAGGCTACTATGGTAAATGTATCTTATGGCATACCAGAATCATTCATATTGAAAAAGAAACAACATTGTGAAACATACAAATGCATATGTGTGTGTGTGTGTGTGTGTGTGTGTGTGTGTGAAACATAAAAAAAAAAATGTATGTTTTTTTATAAAGCATTATTTTTGATATTGCATTGCCTTATATAATAATATGATGTTTTCTATAACAAGAGCTTGCTTGAATTATTGAACCATTGATCTACTGGCAATGAGAGCAATTGAAAGGTATAATTGTGTAGTGGAATAATAGGAGAAAACTGATAAGAATTGATTAGTAAATTACAACATTAATATTCATTAATTTCGGCAGTACAACAATGTTACAATAAGGAGAATTCGAATCATGTGGATAAAATTCGAATCTACCAACTAAACTTGACTGACTTGCTAACTAGGAGTGTCTAAATCACTACATGGGAGCCACTAGTCTAACTCTAGATAACTAAATTAGTCTGACAATGAATTAAACTAGTTAAACCAATTAAACAGACAAGGTAGGTGGAAAAATGTGCCACTTCCCCATGCAACCATGCAAAATTAACGCTAGACTAACTGAAAGTGATTTAACTAAATGTAACTGAAGGTTGACTCTACATAACTGGTTACCTACCACAACCAATTGATGGAGGCTACTGGTGGCACTCAGAGTGGCTCCTAAAATTTAGGGAATGGTCTCAGAGGCACTTAAACTCATGCATGAACTTGCAGTAAGTGGAAGTTAACCTGTATATGTGTTGAGTCCCCATACTGCAGTAGAATAAATGTCTCCCTATGCTAGACAAAATGATCAATAGACTATCAATGGACAACGAAGGATTATAATAATCTTAACACCTCCCCTTAATCCTGACTTGGATAAATTTGGGCCCTGCCAACTACGCCAAAAGTCACCCATACAATCTGATGAAAAATAAAACTGCTTAATAAACTAAGGAAAATGGGGAAAACTTCATGGGAAACCCCCCGCTCAAAATAAGTAGGAATCAGGAAATTTTGCTGCAATCTCCAACTCTTTAGAGAAGTAATGAAAAATATTGGTTCTTTTGAGCATCAGCATCCTGGGACTGTGCATGTGAATCTCTCCACACTAAATGATTATGTCTAGAGGAATTTCCCTCTTTGGAAGAAGAAGAATATGCTCAACTGAATCAGGAACATAGATAGCTGCAAGATGAAAACTGGACCCATGTAGAGAAACTGAGATCAACTGATGAGAGAGCAAAAGTGCTTGAAAATTCGAACAATGTGAGGTAAACCCAAGAAACTGATATGTTGCATTCTTGAAAATCAAACCATGTGAGGTAAAATCAGCTCCAAGTGTTAGGAGCAAGTGTCCAGGCAAGTGCAGAATGTCTCCATCTTAACTAGTTCTATGAGGAGATGAGCATGTGATCAAGTAGGAAGGTAGAGAAGTACTGGTACTGGAGAGCGGATGCTTGAGCTCCATAATCTGATATAGC
Organism: Pseudotsuga menziesii; assembly: GCA_001517045.1. NCBI lineage: Eukaryota > Viridiplantae > Streptophyta > Pinopsida > Pinales > Pinaceae > Pseudotsuga > Pseudotsuga menziesii. The sequence continues at coordinate 15,617 of LPNX010069513.1, forward strand.
TTCTAAAATAACCAATGATTCACACAATATAATATCAGCAAACTCTTGAGAAAACTGACATCAAATCCCCAACAACAATTTTGAAAGAGACTTGAGGTACTTGATTTTTCACACCAAAATTGATGAGAACAACTACAAGCATGACTAGAGGCTCTTGAAACTTAAAACTTGAACCAAATAAGGTCATATCAAATCCAAGAGTGTGGAACAAAGGTTCCTAGTGCTCCACCGAGATGGTATATGCACAATTTTCTCCCTCTTCAACAAAACTCTGAGTATTGGTCCATGCAATAATGTAGGAATTTGTTGGAAGCTCTAGATCAATGAGAGTGTATGGATCACTCCTAAAATCTGACATTTCTTCCAAAATAATCAAAGTATTACTTTTCTACAAACCAGCAACAACATTAGAGATAGAGAAATCGAATTCCTCTTCATTTTCTGAAGCAATCATTGGAAAACTTGCATATAATTTAAAATAGAAGAATCACTGGAGAATGTTTGCATAGAATGGAAGGAGAGTTTTTCTTCAATAACAGGGATTCAGATGTATTCTTTTGGATCAACTATATGAGAAGATTAGATATCATAGATCTCATAAACTTTCGGAGCAACAAGAGAAGGAGTCACTCCAATGAGACTTTCTTCAATTCGAATTGACCGTGTTGAAGATTCTACTTCTTCTTCATCTTGAACAAATTCATCAGAGAGAGTATAGGTTGAGACTTTTGAAGAAAGAACTCTTGTGGTGTTGGGTGTGCTCCCCAAATTGCTATGATGATCCTTATTGTGCTTGCCAAAGGTTCTATCCATTTCTGTCCAGAGATCCTTTGGGTATTTAGCAGAATCAATAAGGTAGCGCAAGCTTGGAGAGAAGGCTAGACATGTTGTTCCAGAAGCTCCATCACCATCATTTAGGAATTCATTATCATCTTCATAAGACTCTTTACCAAGTCCAATAGATACCTTGTCTCTTTAGAGATGAAATCATCTTCAATTTCCATTTTGAATATCTTGTGAATGGAGTAAAACGAGAAATTGATAATATCGAATCCATATGAATTTGTACCTGCAAAATATCACTGCAAAACAAACCAATTCGCAATCATGGCAGATTCAAGCCTTTCCACCTCAACATGTACACTTTCTCAGAGTCTGTCACACCTGGATAGACTTTTCTGAATATAATTCAGATTGAGCAAGGCTATCATTCCAGGATTTATGTGGAAACCCATCTGCTTCTGGTGTACAATGGAGATCAGACAAGACTTGCTGCTAGCCTGAACAAGGCTCTGATACCATATAAGGTTTGTCGTTACACCAAAACCTGCAGATGTTGATGAAAATTTGAAACCAAGCACAAGGCCATATCATAAGGAATTCCTAGTGGTGTGGCGGTTATACCATGCGGTTGTACCGATATTCCAACACCCCCCTTTGGCGTAGCTCGATGGAAATGAACCTAGGACCTATGATCTAATACCATGTTTGAATTATTGAACCATTGATCTATAGGAAATGAGAGAAATTGAAAGGTATAATTGTGTAGTGGAATAGTAAGAACAATGTACACTGAACAAGATTAATTTTAGAGAAACCTGATAAGAATTTATCAGTAAATTACAACATTAATATCCATTAATTCCAATAGTATACAACAATGTTACAATAAGGAGAATTTGAATCATGTGGATAAGATTCGAATCTACCAACTAAGCTAACTAGGAGTGTCTAAAATCACTGCATGGGAGCCACTAGTCTAACTCTGGATAACTAAATCAGTCCGACAATCAATTAACCTAGTTAAACTAGATAAACTGACAAGGTAGGTGGAAAAAGGTGCCACTTCCCCATTCAGCCATGCAAAACTGGCGCTAGACTATTTGAAAGTGATCTAACTGAAGGTTGGCTCTGTATAACTGGTTACCTACCACAAACAATTGATGGAGGTTGTTGGTGGCACTCAGAGTGGCTCTTAAAATGTATGGAATGGTCTCAGAGGCACTTAAACTCATGCATGAACATTCAGTAAGTGACAGTTAACCTCGATATGTGTTCTCCATACTCCAGTACAATAAATATGTCTCCCTATGCTAGACAAAATGATCAATAGACTATAAATGGACAAGGGAGGATTATAATAATCCTAACAGACCCACGTGGTGGCAATGTCACTGACATTTCCACATGTCGTTGTACGTTAACTTGACAGTAAACTGGCAATTTTGCAGTAGTGAGGATTTATTTTCAACCAATCACTTCAGTGGCAAGAAGATTTCAACATTCATTTTATCTGGCTTTTGTCAACATTTATTTCTCTCTCTAATGCTTGATAAAATGAATTATTTTATTAATCAACATTCATTTCAAATTATTTTATCGATCAACATTTATTTTTATACGAGGCTCGCTAATAAATATGAATTATGATTCTTCCATGGTTTTCAAAACTTTATATAATTTACAGGGAAAAAACTGTTGCAGAAACATAAAGATCAATGAATATGCATACACTATTAATATTTAATAATTAAAACTGTTGAATAACTAATATGTTCTATGTTTTAAAAACATGAAAATAAATATACTTAATTCTAATCTAAGATGGAGATCAATAGATATACATATACTATTAGTATTTAATAATTAAAACTGATGAATAATTAACATGTGCTATGTTTTAAAAACATGTTATAACTTTGTACCTCTTATGGGTATTGATTAATAATTATTATCAATGAGAAGTCTCTTGTTAATTGTTGGTTTAAAAATACGCATGACCATTGAACTCTAAAGCATTGCAAGAGTTGACATTATTTTCCAAGCTAAACGCATTACTCTGTAGTGTAATGGCATATGAACACCAGTATATAAAAGTAGTTGCGCATACAAGTCTACAGTTGCATGAGATCAATTCACTGATATGTTTGCAAGTAATCATGGCATTTCCATGTTTAGACATACTATGTAGTCTGTGACCTCTTTCAAAAAAGCAGGCAAATATAATCCAGAAAACATAGCGCAGAAAACCTAAAGCTGCAAAAACTCCCAACTAGAAGAGGCTACTTTAAAAAAAAATAGGTGGATTTATTCGAGAAAACATATCACAAAAACTTAAGGCTGCAAGAACTTGCAGGAAAAAGCGGGTAAGATTTATGAATCACTTATTATAATGAATCAACAATCTAGAAAATATTAGATAAAACATAGGGCGACAAATGGATATGATGGAGTAGGATCATTGGGAACAACCTCTATTTATTTCAACTTTGGGATTATGGTGCTTCGTGTGATTAACGCAGGTTTTTGGGAGTTATCCCTATCTGCAAACATTGATTCAATTCATGAACGATTGTGTAACCCTTTTAGGTTGGTAGTAGGATCCAAAACGATTGTTGGTGACAAAATAAATGTTATAATTAAATAAATAAATTTGGAATTTTGGTTTTGAAATTTCTTAATATTTATTTTATACACCCATTGTGGAAATGGATGGATCCGAGTACATCAAGGTAAATCTATGTTGTGGATTAAACTAATGTGTATATATATATTATTCTATCAACATAGATTTCAATTGATATGCATAATTGATATACATACTCTATTAGTATTTAATTTCTATTAACATAGAGATCAATTGATGTGCATACACTATTAGTATTTAATAATTAAAATTGATAAATAACTAACATGTTTTATGTTTTAAAAACATGGGAATAAATGAATTTGGAATTTTGGTTTTGAACTTTCTTAATATTTATTAAGTGGATTCTGCGTAGAGATTAATGGATTTCAACATTTTATACATCCTACATAGAAACAATGGATGGATCTGGATACCTCGGGGTAATTCTATGTTGTTGATTAAAATAAGTTATTTTGTTTCTGATCAGATTTTAAGGTTGGATAGTGGGGATTAACTTAAAAATTTGCACTGCCTAGAAATAAATGGATTTGGATACCTCGGGGTAAATCTATGTTCTAGATTAAAATAAGTTGTTCTCTTTATGTAACTGATCGGATTTTAGGGTTGGACATTTGGGATTGACTTAAAAATTTGCACTGTTATTCTGTAGCAATTGGAGCATAACCTACATAATAAAACATTTATGGGTGAAAATTGTTTTGGTTTAATGGACATCAAAACTAGGAGAAATTTTGATCAAGCCGTTTGAGCTCATCATAATATTCCGTGAAAGCATTTCAAGAACTAGTATTTGAGTATTTCAAAGCGATCTCGTTTTAATCATATTTAATGATATTAATTAATTTACCATTATGTGATTAGGTTTTGGTTTGCAGGTTGTGAACCCATGCCAGTATGTATTGCATTCTCTAATTCCTATAGTTATAGTCTAGCATGTGGCTCTTACTTCATTCTTTCACTCCTCCTCCATGCTTTCCTCTCATATTGCTATTCATAATCTAATACTATGGGTATATATAGATATATTCTGTAATACACATATGTGCAACTACTACAGACACATATATGAAACTCTCCTCTTTGTCCTATATACATCTCTAAATAGAGGACATGGAAACTACACCAACTAAAGATAAGTTTGGACGCCCAGCCACCCGAGGCATACTTCTAAAGCAATATTTGGAGTGCAACCAATAATCGGGTGCATCAATGAAACCTAACAACTCTTGGCTCTCCCATAAGATCCTTTTCATGTCCCTCCTCGTTGATTAGTCTCTTGTGGGTAAGCCCTACTATGAGTAGGTTAGCCTACCGTGAGTAGTTTCTGCTAACCCTGCCCCATTGAGTGACCTTTGTGGATCACATCAATGTTTAGAAAATATGAAGAACCTTGAACTTTAAAAATTTAATCCACAATTGTAGTGCAGATAGATCTCATTAATAATCTAAATACATAAATAAATTAAACCATAGAACACAAGATATACCCTGGGAAAACCCTCCACTGATTTGAAGGATAAAAAATCCCAACAAACAATCTTAGAGTATGATTGATAATCGACAGAGAATGATACAACATAATATCATATTTCTTTTTCGAGAGCACAAGAGAGGAGAGATCAAATGTAACATTGTGTTGATATTTCCAAGTGCATAACACTTTAATAACAAGTCAAATTAGGTCATACAAGGAAGGTAGTGAATATTTGCATGCTTCAGTAAGTAGTTAACACTGAGAACACTATTTTATCTTCAACCATGCACCCTCACTGACTTTGTGCCAAGTTGGAACTCCATAATTATCTCCCACAAAGAAGATTTGTGCCCTCCATTAATTCATTGGGTTTAACTGTCTCTAACTAAGTTGTTAACAGAATGAACTGAATTGAACTAAATGTAACTGAATAAAACTAAATGTAACCAAATGGAACTGAATGTAATTGAATTGAATTGAATGTAACTAGTGCTTCTCCATCAATGTCATCTTTAACAACCACTTGCATAAATTAAGGATTTGGTTTCTTAATTAATTGAACTTGATTCATGTACAGATCAAAAGAAGTAGATATCAGCTATAGAAGTCGAGCTAAACTTGATGGGATCCTCCTTAGCTCAATGTCACCTGCAATATGATAGAAGGGGGAGAAAGAGAAGAAGGGGAATGAGAACCTTGGGGCGCATATCCCAAGAGACCGAGGCACAACACTCAGTAAGGAAGACTTAGCTTCATCATCACCAAAATAATCATTAACCAAACTAAATAATGGTGTTGGAAGCACCCTTAGATAAACCTTAAGTGACTTGGGTGACTTGTTGAGCAATTTACCACTTGCAAAACGCTAACCCTAGCCATGAATTCTCCCTCCATGAGGAAAATATCAAGTAAGAGGCTTAGGTGATTTTTCCTTGTTTGTTCCCTTCAATCCAAAATGAAAATTGTGCCCTCCTTGACCCAAAAGTTGCCTTCTTTGTGTTTGACTTCTTTTTCTGCACTTTCCTGTTTTGAAAACTGCCTTGCTTTTCCTACTTTTGACAGTTTCTATCTTTTTTATGACATTTTGCTTTTCTGGTAGTTTCTATCGTTTTGGCTTGAGTTCCTTTTTAGAATTTCCTTGACTTGCTTGAGTGTTTCCATTTTTCCATCATAGGCAGGTTTCCTAATGCGCCCTCCTGACATGGCACTCATTTCCACATTTCATTATTTTCCACATTACTTCAATAATTACATAAAAATAATCCAGACTTGGAAACAAACTTAGCACATGCCTCCTAAGTATGAAATTAACAAGATTTCCTAGGAAAATTATTTAATTCATCTTTTGTCCCCCTAGGTGTTTGTCAAGGTCAACACATTCAAGGTTCCTTAAGGGAGGGACATAACAACTTTGTTCTATGACCTATGTTCTAAGCATTATATTATATTGCATTCTTCTCTGTACACTCTACTCTGCGCACTCTACTCAGTTGCACTATGCTCTACGCATTCTATTCTGAGCACTTTGTTTTTTCACACACTATTATGTGCACTCTACTCTAGGTGGGACAACCCTAACTTATGTACTACACACCATCTTTCTTATCACACTTTATTTTACGCAAGACAATCTTCTCTATTGCACAAACTATGCTCTATCACACTTTTCACTACACAAGTCAAACTTCACTGATGTCACATTGTCTCACTCTTTACTACTATCACACTTTCACACTCCGCATTGAACAATTTAGATTGCATAAGATAACCCTGACCATTGTGCATCCATCACAATACCTACATTCTTCCTTAACCAAACAAGTACCTACAAGAAAACATCCCTTCCTCTTCATAAGATGCACCTCCTCTCCCTTAGAAAGCCTTCAAAAACATCTTCAAGGATCCTTCAAAAACATCCTTAAGAATCTAGATCATCTTCAATAAAACCTAAGAAATCGTCTTCAAGAGCCCCAAAAAATCAATCTTCTCCTTGGAATTGTGCACTTTTTCAGAGCTCCTTTCTTGCTTGGATGGATAATAAAATGAGGAGACAGCTCCACTTATTTATTCAAGTCTTAAATAAATTTCTAGGCCAGCATAACATTGCATAATATCCTGGTAGGGATGACCTAACATTCTGGTTGGGTTCCTTTACAAATTGTTTCATATATCCTCATTCCTATAGAGTTAGAGGGACTTCCATATGCCAATGGAAATGTATCAGAAAAATATTTCCAACGATGTAATCTATACTCAAAATTGAGATAGGTATATATAATAAAAATTCCTTAAAAGATATGGTATCCAAACTACGCATCCAAAAACAATATTTTCAATAATATTCATGTTTCAGTCTCTATATGTAGTTTCCTTGCCTTTGACATCAATGACAATACTATCTTCAACAATATCTCCCTTTGTCATTGATGGAAACCTTTAGACAATTATGTTGTTGCGCAACATTTGTCTTTATCTACGCAATTATGTTGTTGCGCAATTCTATTTCTACACAACATCTACAATCTCTCTGTTGAATGGAGTTGTCATTGATGTCAAAGGAGTTCAGTAATGCCAAAGGAATAACCAAGTACATGATGGCAAGGAAAACTCAATGTAAGACAAAGGAAGCAATGATCCAGTGAGGGGATTAAGTTCGATGAAGTACGATTGAGCTTGATTGATCCTTGGATCAATCAACTCAGAATTGTGGAGTTGCAGTCAGCTTATTTAGCAGAGGTTAGACGGATCAGATCGTATCAAGCAAATAGATCGGCTGTAGGAAATGATCAACAAAGTAAATGTGCGTGGAAGATAACATTTTGGAGCGCCAAATTGAACTTCCGTATTTGATAACTGATCAACGAACGAGGAGGATTTTGTAAAGCGATCGATGATTCACAATGGTTGCGGAAAGAGATTTGTGGAATCCCATTTCAAAAAAGTTGGAAGGCACATCCGCAATCTGCAATCCACAATGCGGAAGGAAGCCACAATTCGCAATCCACAAATTACGGAAGCAATTTTGAGAAAAGTTGAAATGCATACCCGCAATCCACAGCATCCAAATTATGGAAGCAATTTCGAGAGAATTTGAAATGAATATTTGCAACCCGCAACCTGCAATTGCAGAAGGAAGGAGTTTTCAATTGTGGAAAGGTCGTTGTGGAAAGGTAATTGTAGAAGCAATTTTTGAGAAAAGTCAAAATGCATATCCGCAATCCGAAACTTGCAATTGTGGAAGTGATGAGTTCCCGCAAATGGCGAAAAGGTTATTACAGAAAGGATGTTGCAGAAAGGAAACTGTGGAAAGTTGTGACTGATAAATTTAAACAGAGTTAAAAATGATAAACAAAGAGGTAATTTCGAATCATTGGAGGAAATTTAGGGTCTAAAATGGGCCTTATAAGAAAACGAGCCAACAATAAATTCTTATGACTTGGAATTCAAGAACCAATAGAATTTCAATAAAATGAGTCAACCATAATGGTTGAATTGACATATTTGTCATAAAAAGAAACTACTTTTTTGTTCGTATTCTCGACATATCTCCTTGTGTTTTTACTCAAATTTCGAGCGGGAGGGCTTGTTGGATGTGGAGTTAAATTCCACATCCAATGAGTACCCACACTGCATACTTTTAATGGACCCTGCTACCCCAAAAACAAGAAATACCTGAAAAAACGTGATGATGACATCATCATCATGCTTTTTAGGTATTTCTTGTTTTTGGGGGAGTGAAGTCCGTCATCGCATTTTCAGGTATTTCTTGTTTTTGGGGTAGCAGGGTCCATCAAAAGTATGCAGTGTGGGTACTCATTGGATGTAGAATTTAATTCTGCATCCAACGAGCCCTCCAGCTCGAAATTTGAGTAAAAACACAGGGAGATATGTCGAGAATACGAACAAAAAAAGTAGCGTTTTTCTTTCTTCTTCCAAAATTAATAAATATTATTTTATTATTTTACTTAGGAAGCCCATCGTAGACCTCAAATTTCCTCTAATGTGGTTTTTGTTTGTGAAAATTCACGATGAAGATACATGACTGTTAGATGAAGATATACGTTTGACGGTATATAAACAATGCTTTAAACTTTCATATAGGTGTCTCTGTACATTCAATTGCAATGTCCATTGGTGAAGAGAAGTCAGAGATCGAATTATCATATAAGGGTGGTTGGGAGGCGCTAGGGTAGGAAACAATCCTGCAAGGGGGTCGTAGCCTCCTTCCAATAGTAGCTGATAAATAGGGTGTATGAGCATCCTTTCAGTAGTAGCTGATAAACTAGGGGGTCGTAGCTTCCTTCCAGTAGATGCTAGTAAATAGGGTGTTGTAGCATCCTTATATGTAGTAGCAGGAAGAAACTATTTGTAAATATAATTTTGCATAATAGAATGTGTTGTTGGTTTCCCAATTGGGCTTCCACGATAATATTGTGTGTTCTTTTTTATTGTTGATTTTGTTTTAAGTGATAAAAAATCAAATATATTGATTAATACTGACTCACCCCCCTCTCAGTATTGATTGATATTCAAACAATTGGTATCAGAGTGGGCTCTTCACTAAAAATTTAAGCACTTGAAGAGAGATTTTTATCATTATGGATCAACAAGTAAAAACGTCGTCCAAGATTCCAATATTCAATGGAGAATATTATGCTTTATGGAGCATTAGGATGAAAAGCTATATAATGTCTATTGGACTAGATGTTTGGTTGTCTGTACAAACTGGGTATATACATCCAAAATATCCTCCCACAAATCTTGAAGGAATAAAACAATTTGGATACAATGCTAAAGTTGTTAATGCAATCTCGGCTGGATTAGCCAGAATAGTATTTGCCAAAGTGATGCATTGCAAAACAACAAAGGATATTTGGGACAAATTACAGACCATCTATCAAGGATACATCAAGGTAAAAGGGGCCAAACTCCAAAATTTTAAAACTCAATTTGAAAGTCTAAAAATGAAGGAAGAAGAAAACATTTCAGAATACTTGGAGAGAATTGATGAAATCGTTAATGCAATTCAAGGGCTAGGAGTAGAATTGAAAGAAAAGGAAATAGTTGAAAAAGTACTAAGATCACTTCCAATGATTTACAATTCGGAGATTTCCACTCTAGAAGATAGACAAGATCTTGACAAACAAGATCTTGACAAACTCACCATGTAAGAACTATATGGGATCCTCATGGCTTATGAAATGAGGATTGGGCAAGATAATTCTCAAAAGAAGGAAGCAACCTTTAAAGCATCTAAGGTAGCTAAGACAAAGATTCAATTAGAAGACTTTGATGATGAAGAATCACTTCTTGTTAAAAATCTTAAAAGAGGTACCGGTAAGTACAAAGGGAAATTACCCTTAAAATGTTTTAATTGTGGGGAAATTGGTCACCATGCTTCCAAATGCCCCTATCCCAAACAAGGTGATGATGAGTGCCCTGAAGATTCAAAAAGGAACAAAAGTTTTTTTAAGAAGAAAAAAAAAAAAAGACCTTTTATTCCATGGATGATAACTGATCAAATGAGTCCAGTGAAGATGAATATGTTGAAGTACTATTCATGGGATGAGAGAAAGAAATCTCTAAAGAAGTAGGAGTGGTACTTCTTGAATCAGAAATTGTAAGTTCTCTTGAAGAATTAGGGAATTATAAAAGGATGTACAAAAAATAAAAAATTCATATGATAGAATTTGAAGAGAAAAACATTGATAAAGAAAGAATTATTGCTGACTTAAAAATTAGCTTCGAGAAGCCAAAACAACTTAAAACAATCTAAAACAACAAATCAAGAAAAGAGAGAAAGAATTAGAAAATTTCAAAGCTGAATTGATCTTGCTTAGAAGGAAGACAAATGAATAAACCCTTCAATCAAAGCTTAAAAGCAGTTCAAAAACTATGGATGATATCCTAAGTTGTCAAATATCATCTGTTATTTTTTTACAGTTTAATCAATATGATCTAGGATCTTATTTGAGAGAATAAAATGCACGGAAATAATCACAAGAGGCAAGAGACACAAAGATTTTCCTTGGGGAAACCATAAAGGATAAAACCCTGTAATTTCCTCAGAGATAGAATGAGCACTAATAGAAAAAGTAAAACCAAAAAGTATAAAGATGATCTTCAACAACTGCTCTCTCTCTCACGTGTGCAAGCTTGTCCTCTCTCTCTCTCTCATGTGCACATGATGAGTGAGTGTGCGTGTTAAAATAGAGAGTCACACTCTCTATTTATACTTTATCTTGACTTGAATTTACCCCTCAACACGGCCGACTTCTATATGAGAGTATAATAACCCTAATACAACTTAAGTATGGGGTCTAATGCCCCAACATACAATGTAGGGTTAAACTCAATGAATTTACATAACTTAATTAAATTAATGACTCTCTTGATTGGAGGAACAAACATCTCCGTCGAGGTACAATAAAATACATTATGAAATTTACAAGTGAATATCTTTCGAATTTACAATTACATTAACACTCCCTCTTAACTAGGAAGGTATTATATTGACACATACCTCAGTACATATAGGCAAAAGTCTTCAACGTTGGATCATCATCGTCACTGTTGGTGTTTTCCTCATCATCTTGATCAAATGGTGATATCTCTCGAATATACTCGTCATAGGAAGTTCTATAGAGCCAACCCTTTTTCATGCTGGATGTAGGCCTAGCCTCCATGTAGGTCTTCAAATCATCTAGTAGGTATAGCTCAAGACTAATTGCCTTGAAAAACCTGAAGGATCTCCTAGGACTGATTATATGCTTCTGCAAAACCTGAAGGAGCATCCCATGACTGATTATATGCCTCTGGGAAACTTGAAGGATCTCCCAGGACTGATTATATGCCTATGTAAAACCTACAAGAGCATCCCATGACTGATTATATGCCTCTGCTAAACCTGAAGAATCTCCCAGGACTGATTATATGCCTCTGTAAAACTTGAAAGAGCATCCCAGGACTGATTATATGCCTCTGCAAAACCTGAAAAAGAATCCCATGACTGATTATATGCCTCTGCAAAACCTAAAGGATCTCCCAGGATTGATTATATGCCTCTTGAAAAACCTGAAAGAGCATCCCATGACTGATTATATGCCTCTGCAAAACATGAAGGATCTCCCATGATTGATTATATGCCTCTACAAAACCTGAAGGAGCATCCTAGGACTGATTATATGCCTCTGCAAAACTGAAATCCCCTACTATCATCTCGCCGTATTCATATCATCTCATCGTTACTCGAAGCACAACCCAGATGCACACATCTCGACCATAACCCTTACATCTGCACCATGGGAGGACAAACCTACCACCATGTGAGAATGGCTCTCATGCATCTACGTCTTTCGGACCCATCACCTACCCTTGGGAGGAACCTCGATATGAAGTACACCAAGCTTCTCTCTGAAGTATTCAAACTTCACTCTGGCTAATGGCTTGGTCAAAACATCTGCTATCTGCTCGTCTGTTGCAACATACTGGAGCTTCACTTCTCCTCTCTACACCATATCTATGATATAGTGGTACTTGATCTCATTGTGCTTCGACTTGTCATGGAACACTGGGTTCTCAGACAACTTCGCACAACTCCAATTGTCACAGAAGAAACAAGTCACCTCTAACTGGAGATCAAACACATCAGACCGTAGCTTCCTAATCCATACTTCCTCACAACTAGTTGAACAAGCTACGACATATTCTGCTTCGTCTATACTCAGGGCCATGCATGACTGCTTCCTTCTAAACCAAGAGATCACACTTGATCCCATACTGAAGAAGCACCCCAAAGTGCTCTTCCTATATAAGGCACCAACCCAGTTTGAATCAACATAACCCTATAGGTTAAAATTTTGATTCACGTCACATCTGAGCCCATAATCAATTGTGCCCTTCAAGTATCTTAATATATGATTTGCAGCAACCACGTGAACTTGTCTCAGATCCATCAAGAACTGGATCAAAGTGTTCACAGCAAAACATATGTCTGATCTTGTGTTTGTTAGGTACATCAATTATCTAATCATATGACGATATATCGTGGCATTGACTGACTTTGATGAAGCATTGTAAAGTAGCTTCAAGTTCGACGCCATGGGTGTGGCTATTTCCTTGCAGTCCATCATCCTGAACCTCTTCAGGATATCTACTATATACTTCCCTTGACCAAAGAAGACTCCATATGTACTCTGCCACACCTCCGTACTTAGAAAATAATGCATCATGCTCAAGTCCTTCATCTCAAACTTGGAAGCAAGCTTCCTCTTTGTATCAGCAATCAACCCATCTTCACCTGCCATAAATAGGTCATCTACATACAATAGTAGTATCACTGGGTTCCCTTTCTCAACCTTGTAGTAAAGGTTGGAGTCTGCTTTACTCTTGGTAAATCCAAAACTAGTCAAGAAGCTACCCATCCTTATATACCATGTCCTAGGCGCCTGCTTCAATCCGTACAAATATTTCTTCTATTTGCACACATGAGTATTCCTGTCATGTGTCTCAAATCTGAGTGTCTGCTCCACATACACTTCCTCTTCCACTACACCATTCAAGAATGTTGTCTTGACATCCATCTAGTGTATCTTCCATTTCATCACTGTAGCCAGAGCAAGTATTCTTCTAATCGAAGTGTATCCGGCTACAGGTGGAAAATTCTCATCATAATATATCCTTTCCTTCTAGGAGAATCCACATGCCACAAATATTGCTTTATATTTCTCTATGCTGCCATTTGCAACATGCTTGATCTTATAGATCCACTTGGAAGTCACAATAGACTTCCCTTCTGGTCTCGTGACCACATCCTAGACATCATTCTTCATGATTGACTGGTATTCCTCGATCATGGCATCCTTCCATTTTTTATTTTCTGTCGCTTGTTCATAGTTGGAAGGTTCTTTGTCAATTATGTCGCACAACAGGGCTACATAACTGGAGTATGACCTAGGTCTCTTGCTTTCTCTGTGCATTCCTTCTGGAGTGCCATATCGATTTTGCATCTAAGATGGCCTCTCGTACCCATGCTGGTTTCCTCTTGTGAGAATTCTTCTCACGGGACGGATCTACAGGTTCCTGAGGTTCTTCTATTTTTTGATATTCTTCATGAGTTACTTCATTCATTGTTGTATCTTGGATCCTGGGTACTTCTGGTTCTCCAATGTCTTTAATAGGTAGTTTTTTGGATTTTTTGTATGTTGAGTCTTCGTCAAATGTCACGTCCTTGCTGATATCGATCTTCTTGTACCCTGGAAAGTATATTTTGTAAGCCTTTGAGTTTTCACTATATCCCTCAAATATACCCTTCTTTCCTGAAGGGTCTAAATTCGTTCTTTTCTCCTTTGGAATGTGTATGTACACTAGGAAGCCAAATATCCTGAGATGGTTGACTTCTGGTTTCTTCGCGAAGAAATTTTATTTTGGTGTCTTGTTGTCCAGTACTCTATGTGGAGTACGATTTTGTACATACACAGGTTTTTTTGTAGCTTCTGCTCATAGATGCATGGGAATATCCTAATCATGAAGCAATTCCCTTGTTGCTTCCATAATTGTTTTATTCTTCCTTTCTACAACTCTATTTTGTTGTGGATTGTATGGAGTGGTAAAATCCCTCTTAATCCACGACTCTTTTCATAATTCCTTTAATTATTCTGATGTGAATTCTCTACCATTGTCTGATCGAAAGGTCTTGATTTTATTTTCTGTGTGATTCTCCACCAGGGCTTTGAATTCCTTAAATTTGTTGAATACTTCATCTTTGCTCTTCAATAAATATATCCAGGTCTTCCTAGAAAAATCATCAATGAAAGAAAAATAATATACATACCCACTCAATGAACTAGATAACATTGGACCGCATACATCGGAGTGGATGACTTCCAAGATTCCTTTTGCTTTGTTCTCGCTACTTGGAAATGCCTTCTTTATGTTCTTTCCCTTCGCAAATTCTTTGCAGATTCCTTCATTCTCTGTTTGGATTTTAGGAAGACCGTTAACTGTTTTGCTTGCAAGTGATAGTGCTCTATAGTGCACATGTGCAAGCCTTATGTGCCATAATTCACTTGGCTCCATGGAGTCATGGACCGAGGCTTGTTCAGGTTGGCCCTTCAGTTTGTACAAGCCTCCCTCTCGATCTCCAATCACTATTGCATCATCTATGGTCTTTCCTTTTGGTCATATAAAAACTTGGCCATTAATAAATGCAACTCTCATACCTTTTGCATCCAATTCAAATATGGATAGAAGATTCTTCTTGAGTCCTGGTACATATAGAGCATCCTTCATCTTCAAATATTTTCAAGAGTTTAGCTTGTGAGAGGCTTCACCACTTCCTTTTATGGGGTATTGCTAGTCATCCCCAAGTTCCAACTTGTGAGTGACTCATGTTCAAATATATTCACAAAGGATTCCTTAAATCCTGCCATATGCATGGAAGCCTCACTATCTACAGGCCAATCATTGCTCCCATGTGAAACAGTACCTGTGAGAGTTGAAATCAGAACATATTCTTCATTGCTTGAAGAATCTGCGATGTCTCCTCTGGTTCTCTTCCTGGGAGGTTCATCATCCTCTGTAGTGTGAGCATGATGTCTCTTCTTGTTGTTTTTCTTCTTTTTTTCCTTAGGAAAATCTCTGGAAAAATGTCCCTTCTCATCACAAGTATAGCATCTAAAATTAGATAGATCTATTATGGGTATTCTAAGATTGTCCCTTTGATTCTGATGGTGACGTTTTTCTTTCTTGTGATGAGAGTGCTCCCTTTTGTTGTTCTTGGTGTGTGTTTTGAGAGCTTGGTCTTCATTTCCCATCTTTTATTCTCGAGCTACGAGTTGAGCTTATTCTTGCGAGCATTCATGTCATAGCTTACTAAAAGTGATTAACTTCCTTTTAGCACAAATTCCTTGAATAAAGGAGTCCCATGACCTAGGGAGACCATTCAAGGTGGTCATCACAACTTCTCCATTCTCTATGTCTTCTCCCACAGCTTCAAGTTGTTCCTTGATTTGAGAGACCGTTGTAAAGTACGACTTTATGGTCTTTGCATTCTAGATCGTCACATTCTTTAACTAATTTCGCAAGGTCATCTTCCAATTTATATTCTTTCCTTCAATTGTATTGGTCAAGGAATCAAACATCTCTTTAGGTGTCTTTAAGGAAGACACATGTGGTATAAGGTGATCCTTGATAGAATCAACAATAATCCTCTTAGCCTTGACCAAGTTATTTTTGTGTAAGGCTTTAGCCTCATCTCCCTCTGGAACTGGAACCTCTTCATTTATGTAGGTGTCCAATTCATTCTCTTCAAGGACTAGTGAAATCCTATACTTCCATGCTTGGAAATTATCAACTCCTTCAAGATTATCCTCAATATTTGTGTGGTGAGACATCTTTAATGAGAACCTCAAATGGAAATACAAAATATTTTTATCTTACCACTTTCAAATGCCCGGACTGTACCTGGAGCTGGTCTTCTGCTGTGCCGGTTTTCTGCTTTGGGTTCAAATTTCCCAGAGTTTTACCCAACCAAAAATTTCAATCTTGGTCTCTAACTTTCGATTTTTAGGAGGAGAAAAATCCTATGTTGGGTCCACTCTAAAATTCCACTTCTGTCAAAAGCCATAATTTCCCGTAGCAGTGACAATCCAAAAACTGAAAAATGCCTGGAATCAAATTCTACTTCGACAAGAAGACGCGCCCTTCTAAGGAGAGTTAGCCTATCCTCCCTTTCTTGATGATTTGTGGAGAGAGACCCAAAAATTAAGAATCCCTAGCTTCTACAGTTGCAGTATGCCTTCTTCTCAGTTTGGCTCTATACCATGTTATATTTTTACAGTTTATTCAATATGATCTAGGATCTTATTTGAGCGAATAACATGCACACCAATAATCACAAGAGACGAGACAAGAGACACAAAGATTTTCCTAGGGGAAACCATAAAAGAGAAAACCCTGTAGCTTTCTCGGAGATAGAATGAGCACCAATAGCAAAAGTAAAACCCAAAAGTATAAAAATGATCTTTGACAACTGCTCTCTCTCTCACTTGTGCGAGCTTGTACTCTCTCTCTTATGCACACTTGATGAGTGAGTGTGTGTGTTAAAATAGAGAGTCACACACTTTGTTTATACTTTATGTTGACTTGATTTTTTCCCTCAATAGAGCCGACTTCTCTAGGAGAGGATAATAACCCTAATACAACTTAACTATGGGGTCTAATGCCCTGACATACAATGGAGGGTTAACCTCAATGACTTTACATGACTTAATTACATTAATGAATCCCGATCGGAGGAACAAACATATCCGTTAGGGTACAATAAAATACAATATGAAATATACAAGTGAATATCTTCCGAAGTTACAATTACATTAACATCATCTAGTAACAAAACTGGACTAGGTTATGACAATGGAAAGAAGACAAAACAATCCTCCTTCATAAATAAAGGACATAAAAGAAGTTACGATGATGCACTTATGAGATCAATTGTAAAATAGTACAGTAACAAATTTTCTCTCCCTCAAAATGAAATCTGGATAAATAATGTGCCAAGCAGACATCATCAACTCTTTTTGGGAAATTGTAATGCTTGTAACAATTTTGGACATATAGCTAGAAATTGTAAACTAATGGTTCCTATTGGGAAAGGAATTACATCACAATATCCTTTCTATAAGAATAATGTTGCTAAAAGCAATCCAAAAGGAAGAAACTATAATTCTTTTGCTCCTCTACAGAGTTATAGTATAGAATGTTACAAATGTGGTAATCAAGGACACATTACTAGAACTTGTAAACTAGTGATTCTTATGGATAATGACACCACAAAATCTCAAGGTAATGAGGAATGGAAGCTTTGGAAGAATAAGGATGACATGGAATGTTTAATAGATCTATGTGCAACAGAAAAACAAAATCTATGGAATTTGGATAGTGGATGATCAAAACACATGACAGTAGACCCAAATAAGTTTATAAGCCTAAAAAGGAATAAAAAAGGGAAATTCACTTTTGGAGATAATCTATCCTATAAAATAATTGGGAAGGGTACAGTGGCTCTTAGAGACAAGGTGAAAGATGAAATTTTTTTGCTTGTAAAGAACTTAAAACCTAATCTTTTAAGTGTGAGACAAACATGTGATCAATAACACATATGTATATTCTATTCCAAGAAATGTGAGATCATAAGAAACGATTCAGGTTAAGTTGTTCGGATTGTTGTGAGAACTCCAAGCAATGTGTATATTCTAGAAAATGAACAATGTTATATGGGTCAAATTGATGAAAGTTTGTTATGGCATAGAAGGATGGGGCACTTGAACTTTGAAAATATTTTAAGAGTTAGTAAGAAGGGAGATGTAAGGAACTTGCCAAAGATCATAAAACCACCAAATCATGTTTGTAGACACTATCTTCATGGGAAGCAAACAAGAAAAATATTCAAAGTCAAAGAACATAAAACCTCTTAGCCATTAGAAATAATTCACAATGATCTTTGTGGACCAACAAGGACTAACAACTTTCAAGGTGACTATTACTTTATGTTATTAATCGATGATTATACAAGGATGGCTTTGGTGGCATTTCTTAAAGAAAAATCAGAATCCTTTATGAAGTTCAAATCCTTCAAAGAACATGTTGAAAGTTAAGCAAATCGCAATATTAAATTTCTAAGATCAGATAATGGTGGAGAATTCGCCTCAAATGAATTCAATGAGTTTTGTGAAATTCATGGAATCAAGAGGCAGTTTTCAGCAGCAAAAAATCCTCAGCAAAATGGAGTTGTTGAGAGAAAGAACAAGGTAGTCCAAGAAGTAGTGAGAACTATGCGCTTAGTGAAGAAAAAATTCCTGATGGCTATTGGATACAAGCAGCATATACAAAATTCTATGTACAAAACAGAGGACAACTCATAGTGAATAGTGACAAGACTCCTTATGACCTATGGTTTGGAAGACCAGATTTAGTTAAATATTTTAGATTTTTTGGAAGTAAATGCTACATATAAAGAGATGATGATAATCTAGGGAAGTTTGACTCTATAGCAGATGAAGGCATACTTCTTGCATATTCCTCCACTAAAAAGGAATACATATGTTATAATCTAAGGTTGCACAAGATCATAGAAAGTTTAAATGTAACTATTGATGATACTAAACCAAGAAAAATACAAATCCCAGAAAGTGTGGACGTTGAAGAAATTGATGATGAAGAAATAGATGATAAATAAAAAGAAGAAAGTTCACAAGAAGAGGATGAGTTTGAAGAAGAAGAAGAAGAAGAAGAAGAGAAACTAGAGAAACAAGAATCACATGAAAATGAGAATGACGACTCTCCAAGATCAGACACAAAGACACCAACTAGGTGGGTTCATAAGAATCATATTGAAAGTCAAATAATTGGTGACAAATATTTAGGAGTTAAAACAAGAAGAAAATATTGTATGATGAAGAAAAAGCACTACTTTCTATAATATAACCCAAAACATTTAGATAAGCTTTGAAAAGTGAGTATTGGATGAACTTGATCAAATAGAGAAGAACCAAACTTGGGAACTTGTCCCAAAAACTAAAGGCATGAATATTATTGGAACCAAATGGATTTTTAAAAACAAGTTCAATGAGCATGGTCATGTGACAAGAAACAAGGCCAGATTAGTATGCAAGGGATATGCTCAAGTAGAAGGTGTTGACTTTGAAGAAACTTTTGCACTTGTGGGAAAACTTGAATCCATGAGGATGTTTTTAGCTTTTGCATGCTACAAAAACTTCAAAGTGTACCAAAGGGATGCAAAATATGAATTTCTTAATGGATAAGTTGAAGAAGAAGTCTATGTTGAGCAGCCTGAAGGTTTTCTCTTATTAGGAAATAGAAATTATGTTTGCAAACTTAAGAAGGAACTCTATGGCCTTAAACAAGCTCCAAGAGCATGGTTCTCAAGACTTGCCAAGTATTTAAAGAAGCAAGGATATGGAAGAGGGGCCACTGGCAGTAAATTATACATAAAGTTTGAAAACAAAAATATGATTATTGTTGTAGTCTACGTAGACGATATCATATTTGGAAGCGATCTACAAATTCTGAGTGTAAACTTTGCTTTAGAAATGAAGAAGGAATTTGAAATATCAATGTTAGGAGAACTTACATTCTTTTTAGGTTTACAAGTATCTCAATCAGAAAAGGGGTTTTTCATCTCTCAAACTAAGTATATCAAAGAGACGTTGAAAAAGTTCAAAATGGAAGAATCCAAACATGTTAGTACTCCTATGGTCACTGGTTGTAAATTGAGCAAGGATGATGAATCTTTAGAAGTAGATAATACTATGTATAGGCGAATGATTGGTAGTTTATTATATGTAACAACTGCAAGACCAGATGTAATGCAGGTTATAGGATTGGTTGTCAGATTCCAATCAACCCAAAAATAAACACATGTGGCTGTAGTAAAAAGAATTCTTAGATATCTAAAAGGTATTATGGATTATGGATTATGGTATCCAAAAGGCAATAACTTCCCTCCTAAAGAATTTACTAACGCATATTGGGAAGGAAGTATTGATGACAAAAAAAGCACTAGTGGAGCAACATTCTACTTAGGACATCTCTTTGTGTCATGGATAAGAAACAAATAGTCTTCCATTTCACTGTCTACAGCAGAAGCCGAGTATATTGTTTATGCATCATGTTGTACACAATTCATTTGGATGAAACAAACATTGGAAGATTTACTTTTAAATTATGAGGATCCAATAGTGATAAATTGTGACAATACCAGTGCCATAAACATATAAAAAAATATTGTCATGCACTCCAAGACAAAACACATTAAAAAAAATATCACTTTCTAAGAGACCAAGTGTCACAAAAGGTTGCCAAATTGGACTATATTGATACTAAAAAACAGATTGTCTATATATTCACTAAGCCACTACCCAAAAAAGCATTTGAGCATCTTATACGTAAGTTGGGAGTAATCTCCTTAAAGTGAATAAAAAGGAGAAAAGGGAGCATGTCAGGGGGAGATATGTTGATAGTGGCAGTTGTCAAAAGGAAACCTTTATCATCGTTGTCAAAGGGGGAGAATGTTTTGATGTTGCCATCAATGCTAAAGGGGGAGAATGTTGAATGGATTTTTCATTAATGTCAAATGAGTTTAGTAATGTCAAAAGAATAATCAAGGACATGATGGCAAAGAAAACTAAGTGTAAGACAAAGGAAACGATGATGCAGTGAGGGGATCAAGTCCAGCGAATTTGGATCAAGCTTAATTGATCCTCTGATCAATGAACGCAAAATCGTGGAGTTACAGTCAGCTTATTTAGCAGAGGTTGGAGGCCTCAGATCGTATCAAGAAAATAGATTGACGATAGGGAAAGGATCCACAAAGTAAATGTGCATGTAAGATAACATTCTAGAGTGCTAAATTGAAGTTCTGTGTTTGATAACTGATCAATGGAAGAGGATGATTCTACAAAGCGATCGACAGTTCAAAAAAGTTGCAGAAAGAGATTTGCAGAATCCCATTTCAAAAAAGTTGGGAGGCACATCCGCAATCCTCAATCTGTTATGCAGAAGGAAGCCGTAATCCAAAATCTGCAAATTGCGGAAGAAGCCTTGTGGAAGCAATTTCGAGAAACATCGAAATGCATACCCACAACCTATAACCCACAATTGCGAAAGGAAGGAGTTTCGGATTGCAGAAAGGTCATTGTGGAAAGATAATTCTAGAAGCAATTTTTGAGAAAAGTCATAATGCACATCCGCAATCCGAAACCCGCAATTGCGGAAGTGACGGATTCCTGGAAATTGTCGAAGTTCGTGACTAATAAATTTAAACAGAGCTAAAAATGATAAACAGAGAGGTAATTTCAAATTGGATTTTGTTTGTGAAAAGTCACGATGAAGATACGTGACTATTAGATGAAGAGATATGTTTGAGGGTATATAAACAATGCTTTAAACTTTCAAATATGTGTATTTTTACATTCAATTGGAAGATCCATTGGTGTAGAGAATTTAGAGATCGAATTATCATATAATGATGGTTGGGAGGCGCTAAGGCAGGAAACAATTTTGCAAGGGGGTCGTAGCCTCCTTCCATTAGTAGCTGGTAAATAGGGTGTAGGAGAATCCTTTTAGTAGTAGCTGATAAACCAAGGGGTTGTAGCCTCCTTCCCATAGATGGTGGTAAATTGGGTGTTGTAGCATCCTTGTCTGTAGTAGCAGGCATAAACTATTTGTAAATATAATTTTGTAGAATAGAAAGTGTTGGCGGTTTTCCCAATTGGGATTCCATGATAATATTATGTGTTTTGTTTTATTGTTGATTTTGTTTTAAGTGATGAAAATCTAGATAGATTGATTAATACTGATTCACCCCCCCCCTCTCAGTATTGCTTGATATTCCAACACTCTCCCACTACGCAATATCTACAATTTCCCCTCCTTTGACATTAATGGTAAATGGATTCTCCCCCTTGACACATGCTTCTTTTTTTTCTCCTGTTGTTCCCCCTATTTGAATTATTATCTATTTTTTTCAATTCCTTTGAGTATTCCTGAGCATTGTTGTGTTCCCACAGCTTTCGAATTTGATGAGGCTTGAAAAAATTAATGAGTGGGAATTAATCCTAATTTATGTCTAAGATACTCAAAGGTAACCCTAGAAGAGGCTTTGTGAAAATATATGCAATTTTCTCCCTGGTGGAAACATAGTCCAACTTGACATCGTTCTCGATGACTTGTTCTCTCAAAAAATAATATTTGATAGGGATATGCTTTGTCTTTGAGTGCATTACAAGATTCCTAGAAATGTTAATTACAGTTATGTTATCACAAAAAATTGCAATAGGAGGATTGTACTCTACCTGCATATACTTAGAGGTTTGTTTCATCCAAAGAAATTGGGTGGAACATGATGTTGTTGCAATGTATTCTACCTCTACTATAGACAAGGAGACTAAGGATTGGTTTTTACTCATCCAGGATACTAGACATTTACCCAATAAGAATGTTGCTCCACTTATGCATTTCTTGTCATATATACTTCCTGTCTAGTTTGCATCATCATACGCTATCATAGCCAATTCATTACCTCATGGGTACCATAATCCAAAATCCAAGGTTCCTTTAAGATATCTGAATTTTCTATTAATAGTTTGAGCATGGGTCTCCTTAGGTGTTTCTTCAAACTTTGCAACCAATCCTACATCTTGCATAAAATCTAATATTGACTCTATCACATACAACAATCTATCAATCATTGATCTTTAAATTTTTTTTATCCAATTCCCTTGATTCATCTTCTTTGCTTAACTTGCAACCAATGATCATGGGAGTACATATTGGTTTATAGTCATCCATGTTAAACTTCTTTAGCATTTCTTTTACATATTTGGTTTGAGAAATAAAATACCTTCTTCTAGCTGAGATATATGGATTCATAGGAAGAAGGTAAGTTGTCCTAGCAAAGAAATTTCAAATTCCTTTTGCATTTCCTTGGCAAAATTTTGGCTTGATCTATCGTCGTTACTTCCAAAAATGATGTCATCAACATAAATTTCAATGATAGTCATATTTCCATGCTCAAATATTATGTAAAAATTATTGGCTACATTACCTTTCCTCCATCCTTGTTGCTATAAATACTTGTCTAGTCTTGAGTACCAAGCTCTAGGAGCTTGCTTTAGTCCATACAAGGATTTCTTTAATATGTAAATATAACTTTTATTTTCTTATAGTAGGAACCCTTCTGGATGTTCTATGTAAACTTCTTCTTCTTCCTATTCTTCATTTGGAAATAATGATTTTACATCGATTTGATATACCTTGATGTCTTTGGAGCATGCATAAGCAAAGAACATTCTGATTGCTTCTATTCTAGCTATAGGAGAAATTTTTTCTTCAAAGTCTATTCCTTCAACTTGAGCATACCCTTTGCACACATGTCTTGCTTTATTTTTGATTACTTGTCCATCTTCATTCAATTTGTTTCTAACTATCCATTTAGTATCGATTAATTTTTTGTTTTTGGGTCTTGGGACAAGTTCCCATGTCTCATTTTTCTCAATCTGATTCAATTCTTCTTCCATAACATTAACCAAGTGTTCATCAGTCCTAGCTTCCTCAAAATAGTTTGGCTCTATTTTGGATAATAGGGACAAGTGTACTTCCTTATAATTGTTATCTTATTTTCTCTTTCTTGTTTGTAAACCTACACTTTTATCACCATTGATTAAATCCTCGTAATGTATTTTTAACATACCTAGAATGAACCTTTGTACCCGATTTTCTAGTTTTTTCTTATTCTTCTTACTATACTTCTACGTGTTCTTTTTGTTTCTTTTATTCTTATAGTTCATCTTCTTGATGTTCTACTACTGGCAGATCATCTTCCTCCATGTCCACTAATCCTTCTAATCTGTGACTAACTATTTCATCTACTTTCACATATGTATTTTCCACCATCTTGTTAATCCTCAAATTGTAGCACTATGATAGGTCCTATTTTTTGAGGAGTAGCCAAGGAAGATTCCTTCATCAGACCTAGACTCCCAAGACTCACTATTCATTTTCACTCCAAAGACTCACTATGCCTTTCCCAATAATTTTGGTACAACCATCATCTCTAAAGTAAATTCTTCCTCATTTTTCCTTTTTAATATCTAAGAATATATCCTTATCTCATGTCGTATGTTTGGAGAAACCATTATCAATATACTAGTGACCCCTTTTGCTTTGGGCATGTAAGGCTATATCATGTTATTCTTGGCTTGGTTTTTATGTCTTTATTTTTTAAACTTTTGTATGTCTTTCTCATATTTAGAAAGCAAATTATATGTTACATTTTGGTGAGCTGACAGACTTTTACAATCCTGAGCTTTATGGCCATAATTGTGACATTGATAACATTCAATATCCAGTTTCAAGAGACCAAAATTATGATTAATTTTTCTTTCCATAGATCCATTAGACTTTATGATTTCATTGTTGACAAGACTAACCTTGGAGAATTTATAGGAATTTGTATTTCTCCCAAAATCATCTTTTGCATATGCTCTGCAATTTACAACTTTATGGCCAAAATTGTTGCAGAAATAACAATGACCCAAAAATAGAGTTTAATACCTGATAATGAGAAGTATTATGGGTGGAACAACTTATTTGTTCACATGATATGATTGTTGGTTGTCCTTCCTTTTGAGATTATTGTCTTCCCTTTTGATAGAATTATTGAGCACATTTGCATAACTTCTTTTTTATGTTTCATAGTTAGGCACCATTAAGCTTGAACCTTCATTAACATTTTCCTATCCATATGCTAATTCAGACCTGTCAATTAAAGATGACCTTTGACTGTTGATGATTTCATTTAATACTTTAGCGTTGCTGCCAAATTTCTATTGATATTTTAATTGGGTACTCATTCTTTGTAGCTCCTTTTTCAAGGAGATAATTTTAGCCTCCAATTCCTCACACATTTTCTTCTTTTATTTCAGTTGTCTTGTTGGATATTCTTCTATTTTCCTTGCTTTTCTTGGTTTGATTTTTTTTCTGTTTATTGACGTATTCTTCATACTTTAGTAGTTGTTCCTTTAGCTTCATATTATTCTTTGTTTATTTTCTCAAATCATCTAAAGCACTAATAAACTCCCCTTCAAAGTATATTTCAGCATTCACTTCATCTTCATAGTTTTAATTTTCAAGTTCTTCATATAATGTCATGAAGAGAAGTTATCTTGTATCATTGTCACTATAATATTCAATAGAAGAGCTACTGTATTCTTTAGAATAAAGACTATTCTTCTGCTTATTGAACCTTTTCTTATATTCATATTTTCCTCCTTTGTACATCTCCCTCCTTACTTTGTTACTATGATATTCCTCATCGTCACTATTACTCTTTTCTTCATAAGGGTATTTAGAAGCAAAGTATCCTATTTTACCACACTCAAAACATTTAAAAGGTAACTTACCTCTGTTCTTTCCATGAGCTCTCTTGATTTTCTTCACAAAGTTTGCTTCTTCATCATCAGATTCATTCGAGTAACTCTTACTTGTATCTTGCTTGTTGCCTGTTTTCTTCTTTGATGCCTTAAAGGTTGTTTCCCTCCTTGAAGGGTTTTCTTTTTCAATTCTCATTTCATATGCAGTGAGAATTCCATGTAGTTCATCCATTGTGATTTTTTCAAGATCCTTTATATCCTCTAAAATTGATACTTTGGAATGAAACCCCATAGGCATAGTTATCAACAATTTTTGTACAATTGATTCCTATTTAACTTATTCTTCAATGCCTTTGATATTGTTGACTACTTCATCTACACAAAGAAAGTAAGATGCAACATTTTCATCTTCGATCATCTTGAGGATTTCAAGCTATCCTCTATGAGTTTGAAGTTTTACCTTATTTACGATATCATCCCCTTCATAAATACTTTGAATTTTGTCCCACATCTCTTTTTGTTGATTTACACTACATGATTTTGTAAACTTTGAATCTGGTATACCACTTAATATTGGATTTTTATCTTTTTCATTACATACACAAATCTTTTTCTTATCTAGATCTATTGGTGGAGCTTTTGGATCTTTATAGCCATTCTCAACTACCTTCCAAATGTCAAGTCTAAGTGACTGCAAAAAAACTTCCATTCTTATTGTCCAAAATGCATAATTGGATCCATCAAACCATGGTTCCCTATTCATTGAGATTATTTCATGTATGCCCATGAGTGTTGTAGGGACCTACCTTCTAGGTGTCAAACTGCTCCAAAAGGAACCAACTCTAAAACAATTTGTTGGAATATTTACCTATATTGAGAGGGGGGGTGAATCAGTATAGGAAATATTTTACACTTTCAAAACTTATTTACCATTCAAATTATCCTTCAATAACATGAAGAAATAGTCACAAAAATGCACAATACAAGAGACACAAGATTTTAACGTGGAAACCCATTAAGGGAGAAAAACATAAAAATATGTTTTTTCTATAAACAATGATTAATTTGATTTGCAAACAACTATATGTTGGAGACATCAGTCTCCCAAGTTTACAATAAACGACTTGTAGGAGGAACCAACCCCTTAGATTATCTAGAACCAACTAGAAGGAAGTACCAATTCCCTAGATTCTCCAATACCAAACTAGAACGAAGCACCAAATCTCTAGATTCTTTAGCTCTAAATAGAAGGGAGAACCAAATCCCTAAACTATATACTAATGTATCGCACAACACTTCACTTCTCACACCCTATTTTACTGCATCTTCCCTCTGCACTCTATTTTGAGAACTTTGCTCAATTGCATTCTTCTTTGTGCCCTCAGTTCTGTGCACTTTGTCCTGTCACAATATGCATTGTTGTACTCTACTCCATGCACTCTACTCTACGCACTATGTTTTGTCACACTCTTCTCTATGCACTCTGCTATGTGCACTCTATGCTATGCACTTTTCTTTATCGCGCTCTGCTTTATTGCACTCTACTATGTCGAAAACTATTTTGCGCACTCTGCTTTGTACAAGACAACCTTATCTTCTGTACCATGCACCAAATTTCATGTCACACTTTTTTATGTGCAATACAATACTCTCTACTGCACAAACACTTCTATGTTGCACTCTACACTGCATAAGACAAAATTCAGTATTGTCGCACTGTCTCACTCTTTGTTATTGTCACACTGTGGCACTCTGCATTGCATAATCTACATTATGCAAGATAACCTTGATTGTTGTACATCCATCACAGTACCTACATTCTTCCTTTAACAAAAGAAGTACCTGTAAGAAAAAAACCCTTCCTCTTCACAAGGTGCACCTCCTCCTTATAAATCCTTCAAGAACATCTTCAAGAATCTAGAACATCTTCAATAAAACCCAATAAATCATCTTTAAGAACCCATAAAATTCATATTTTCCTTGGAATTGCACATATTTTTAGAACTCCATTCTTTCCTAGATGGATGATAAAATGAGAAGAATGCTCCACTTATTTAAAAAAGTCTTAAATCCATTTCTTGGATGACATAACATTACATGATATCCTGGTAGAGCCAACCTAACATTCTAGTTGGGTTATCTTTAAAAATTATTTCATATCTCTTCATTCCTATGGATTTAGTTGAGGGAATTCCACATACCATTCAAAATATCTCAGAACAATATTTCCAACCATCTAATCTGTACTCAAATTTGAGTAAGGTATCTATAGTAAAAATTCCTTCAAATAAAGGGTATCCAAAATGGGCATCCAAAAACAATATTTCCAATAATATTCATGTTGCAATCTCTATCTATAATTTCCTTGCCTTTAACATCAATGATAACAATATCTTCAACATGACCTTATTTATACCTTTTTCCTTTCCTAACTTGCATCGAATTGTAGTTTCATTTTTAATACCCAACTTTGCTGCATCACCGACATGTTTTCATCATTGGACCAGGAGATATTGTCTTCGATCTACCCTTGAACTTTGATCTTTTACCATAGATTTTCCCCTTTCCTCTATTATGATAAACCTCCGCAATAAATCATTAAAATGCACAATATAACAAAAATAACAGAGAAAAAAGGAATTTTATTTATTGCATGACACTTTGAGGGTGCAACCTCCTTTGAGCAAGCTCAATACAAAATAACTCGTGGATTCATTCAATGGCCTCAACATGTACTTATATACTAAGTCTAATCTAAACAAATATTACTCCCCATGAGTGTGGGATAATACAAAATACTCACGGGATGACTTACAAATCATATGCATCCAACAAAAATATACTAACGAAATAAAGAGAAGTGTTGACACGGGTTCCTAACATCCACTCCTTCTTAGAAAAGATTTGTCCTCAAAGCTTTAGATAAGGAAATTGTTGTTGAATTTGAAGGAGTGGTTCCCTTATAGAATCCTCTAGTTACATGTCATGCCACTGAATTAATATCTATGTGATGGATCGAGAGAGAAGCTGGCGAGTGAGCTTATTGAGGATGACCTCCATCTCTAAAATGATGGATCCTTCATTATCCAGTTCTGGTAAAACAGTTTGTGCTATGATGTTGGTTCCAATCACTTTCTTAAGACAAGAGACATGAAATATTGGGTGAATGCGAGAAGAAGGAGGGAGTTCCAATTGATAAGAAATAGACCCAATCTTCTAAAGAACCTTATATGGCCCATATAACTTTGGAGCTAGCTTCTGATGGTCGTTGAGTTTCAAGGAGCATTGCTTGTAAGCTTGTAGACGAAGAAAAACCATATCACCGACTTGAAAAGTGTGCTCATAATAGTGTTGATCGGCATGTTGTTTCATGTGGTTTCTTTCCATGTGAATATTGTCTTGCAAAATGTGAAGAATTTGATCTTGGTTTCGGAGAACCGTGTCAACTTCTTGAACTAGTAAAATTCTGGTTGTGTATGGAATACTGGCAATACCTTACCATAAACTGCTTCATATGGAGTCATTTTAGATGTAGTATGGTACGAAGTATTGTACCACCATTCAGTGAGAGGGAGCCCTTTTCCCATTGATGTTGTTGTTCAGAGGTGAAGCAACGAAGATAAGTTTCCAAACATTTGTTGATGATTTCAGTCTAACCATCTGTTTGTGGGTGATATCTTGAAATCATATTCAGTTTGGTGCCGGTGAGGCGAAATAGTTCTGTCCAAAAATTACTTATGAAAGTTGCGTCGTAGTCTGAGACAATGGAAGAAGGGATTCCATGAAGACGGAAGATCCCATCCATGAAAATTTGTGTGACTAAGGAGGCGGTATATTGATGGCTTAGAGCACAAATATGACTATATTTGGAGAGTCAATCAACCACAACCAATATTACAGTATTCCCTCCATATTTAGGGACCCCTTCAATGAAATCCATAGAAATATTTGTCCAAATCCTTGTAGGGATGGGAAAGGGTTTGAGAAATCCGAGAAGGAGTGTCACTTCACCCTTGTGGTGCTATCAGGAATCACATTCATCCACCATCTATTGAATTTCTTGTTTCATTCCCTTCCAAAAGAAGTTACGTCGTGCCCACTTGTACGTTTTGAGGAACCAAGAGTTCCTTGCCAATGGAGAAGCATGGAGTTCATAGAATACAACCTATTTAATATCTATGCTCTTATACCATATTAGAATTATTTTTCCATTAGATCTTCAGGAAATGAGTGCAATCAGATTCTTAATTATTATGCAGTGAAAAGGAATAAATAATACACACTAAACAAAACAAATCTCATGGTAAACAGACAAGTATTGCTCAATATAATTATAGTATGAACTTCATTGCATCCCAACAGTATACAATGGTAATGCATAAAGGAGAATTCAAATCATGAGAGATGAATTCGAATCTACTAGATCAATCTAACTGCATGGCTAACTAGAAGTGTCTAAATCACTATCAGAGTTGACTGGCTTATTAAATGAGCACATATATCTGTGGACAAACACACAACTCACAAGATAGATCACACAATTTACTCAGCAATTGAAGAATGAAATAGTGCAAAAATGGCTTGCAACTGTAAATGCTTTCATTAATAAAAAAAGTAATTAGATGATTAATTACAATGTAATGCAATGGCTAAATAGCCACATGCAATTCGAATCCACGAGGAAATTCGAATTGATTAGACTCTACTTGACTGTAGGTAACTAAGACCTTGTCTAAATCATTATCAGAGGACTCAATAGTTAATTGACCTTGTCTAAATCATTATCGGAGTTCATCGGAGTTCTAAAACACAACTTAAGTGTCTTATTTAGTGTTAACTAAGGCTAACTAACTCTGGTAGGTGAGAAATGCGCCTCTCCTGCATGCAGCCATGAAAACCTAGTGCTAATTGGATGTAGAGGACTAGAACTGAATGCAACTGACTCCTAACTTATCTTGACTAGTCACTAACTGAACTCGAGTGATGAAGGTTGGTGTCAACACTCCCAGTGGCTCCTAAATTGTAGGGATTGATCTAGGAGGTTCCTAAAATGATGAATTCAAGTGCAATCAATGGCAGCAGGCCTCAATTAGTGTTCCCCACACTTTAGTAACTAGAACATGTGCCCCAATTAGTCCAAGTGGACCCAATGGTGCTAGTGACTAAAAATAGACTGGAAGGGAGTCCCGATTTAGACATGACCCCTGATTTAGACATATGACCAAATTGGACAAGGGAGGATTAATGATACTAACACCCTCCCTGAATGCTAACTTGGACAATCTGTGGGCTCTTGTAACTAAGACCATAGGTCACCCATTATATCAAGTAAAGTAAAGTAACTACTCAATACAAGGAGCTGGGGAAAAAACCACATCGGAAAAAATCCCCCCCTCTATCTAAGTAGATAGAATCTGGATTCAAGTTTGAAAAACTTGGAAATATGTTGCTGCAACCTTCATCTCTTGATGTACCGAAGCAACATGAATGGTGTTCTGTGCACAGGTATTCTGGGGCCTGGCATGTAGACTTATCCTTCTTCTCCCAAAATGTTGATGGAAGGAAGGAGGAATGTAACCTTTGCTTCTTTTTGGATGAAGAGGTGTATGATCCACTCTATTCTTCTGAAGGAAGTGTGACTGATCAGACCTTGCCATGTGACATCTTACAGGAAATTTGTTGCATCTCTTTGAAGGAGGTAAGATTCCATGACATAGCGCAAGATTCTCTGTCTTCTGAATGTCAGATGGATTTCCAGTCATCTTCCCAGATTCCTGCTTCGAAGTGGGGAATGTATCTAAATCTAAATCTAAATGAATCTTAATCTCATGAACTGATACAGTTGGTTTTGCAATACTAGTGGAAAATGAAAAAGAAGGATATTGAATGTTTTTACCTTCCCTTTGAGAGTGCACTGGTTCTGAAAAAGGAATGAAGTGTGAGAAATCATATGCCTTGGAGGCATGAGTTGCAACACCCTTCGCTATGATGTTCCCAGTAGAGATATATATGATCTCCACTGAGTTAGGACCAAATATCACTTGCTTTGGAGAGCCAGTATGAGTCATCTAGTATGCAGATAACAGGTTTGAAGCTAGGGAGGGAACATAGAGCACATATTTGAACCTTCCATGTTCAATCTTGATAGAGCCCTTCCCTTTGGTTTGAACTTTACTGTTATTGCCCAGTTGAATACTAGGACCATCAAAAAATTGTAAAGAAGAGAATGATTCTCTGGATGCAACCATATGATTGGAAGCTCCAGAATCAATGAGGAAGGCATGTGTTTTTTAGCAGCTGGCCTTCAGTGCATGACCTCTTTCGAAGTAATCTTCAGTGTCTTCAGTTTCTTCTATGTGGTTAGCCTTCGTTGCGCTAGAAGGTGCAGTAGTGTTATGTTTCTTCAGAAGAAGAGTCATTTCATCAATTTGTCTTCTCATACAATATATTTCTGGATGAAATCCCCTTCCACCGTAGGAACAAAGAGTCTTTCCTTTGCCATTCTTATTTCTTCTCTTCGAACTTAAACGATCATTTGACTTCTCTTCCTTCACGAGAGACTTATCTATTTGCTTCCCTTTATCATTATCTACCTTAGGTCCTCCTGCAAGTAGTGTTGATCTTTGGAAGATCGAATGATCCCCATTTGGATAAACTTATCATGCTCATGAGATAGAGATTCAATGAAAGCATCAATAGAGGGCATCTTCCGATTTGGAGTG
This sequence comes from Pseudotsuga menziesii, assembly GCA_001517045.1. Classification (NCBI taxonomy): domain Eukaryota; kingdom Viridiplantae; phylum Streptophyta; class Pinopsida; order Pinales; family Pinaceae; genus Pseudotsuga; species Pseudotsuga menziesii. The sequence goes on from LPNX010069513.1 coordinate 48,194, forward strand.
GTGAGCTTCATTGTTTGAAAAGTTGATACAAATACTGAGTAGTCTGCACTGAGTTTTGAGAGAATGGCAAGGATGAGTTGATCATCCTCCTTCTCAATCTTACATAGCTTCAACTGGAATCCCAGGTTATTGAATTTTGTGAAGAATTCATTTAGTGTTCCAAATTTGGATGGATGAAGAGAGATGAGCTCATTCTCTAGCTAATGGACCCTCATCTCATCCTGTTTATCAATAAAGGAGGAAAGCTTGTCCCAAATTTCCTTGGGAGTCTTCAATCCCTTGATGTGGAAGAGAATATCTCGAGAGATTGAGAGAGACAAGCATCTAATATAGGCTTCGTCAATCCTATTCCAGTAATTTTCTTTGTCACGCTTAAGAATTGGCTCTACCTCTAACTCCATTGTGAGTCTGTAGAGCTTCTTGGTGCGAAGCAGTGAATCCATGTCCTCCTTCCATTGGTGGTAGTTGAAGGAAGTGAGCTGCTCCATTGGATGGGCCATTTTGAATGCAGTCAAGAAGATTTAGTTGTTGTAGCTAATGTAGTGAGGAGAATGAGCTGCTTGTAGTGAATGCATTGAGAAGAACTGATAACTTGTAAGTCACACAATCAAACAGACAAAATAAGGCTGACTACCTGCACATTTTAGGTTTTCATCACACCCAACATAATTGATCAAGCAAGCTTGATCAACAATTCCTTAACTTGGGGTATTAAGTGGTAAACCTTCTGCTTCTGGTGCAGAGTAGGAATGGAGAAAATTGCTCAAAAAAATGATCCAGCTGGATATCTAAGGAGGAGAAGTGCCTTGTACGTCAAGGCTCTGATACCATATTAAATTGAGCACATAGATCTATAGACAAACACACAACTCACAAGATAGATCACACAATTTACTCAACAATTGAAGAATGAAACAGTGCAAAAATGGCTTGCAACTGTGAATGCTTTCATTAATCAAAAAGTAATTAGATGATTAATTACAATGTAATACAATGGCTAAATAACCACATGCAATTCGAATCCACATGAATAAATTCGAATTGATTAGACTTTGCTTGACTATAGGTAACTAAGACCTTGTCTAAATCATTATCTGAGGACTCAATAGTTAAGTGACCTTGTTTAAATCATTATCGGAGTTCATCGGAGTTCTAAAACACAACTCAAGTGTCTAATTCAGTGTTAACCAAGGATAACTGATTGTGGTAGGTGAGGAATGCGCCTCTCCTACATGCAGCCATGCAAACCTAGCGCTAACTGAATGTAGAGGACTAGAACTGAATGTAACTGACTCCTAACTTACCTTGACTAGTCATTAACTGAACTCAACTGATGAAGGTTGTTGTCAGCACTCCTAGTGGCTCCTAAATTGTAGGGATTGATCTAGGAGGCTCCTAAACTGATGCATACAAGTGCAATTAGTGGTATTAGGCCTCAATTAGTTTTCCCCACACTTTAGTAATTGGAAGATGTGCCCCAATTAAGCCAAGTGGACCCAATGGTGCTAGTGACTAAAATTAGACTAGAAGGACTCCCAATTTATACAAGACTCCTAATTTAGACATATGACCAAATTGGACAAGGGAGGATTAATAATCTTAATATAGCTAAGCTCCAATTGTCTAATTCAGTCTCCCAATAAGTAATAATCAGTTAAACTAGTCTAACTGAGGTGGTATGTGAGAAGTAGGTGAGAATAGGAGACTATCCACATGCAGCCATGCAAAACTGTGCTTACTGAACTAGATGACATCTAATTGAATGTAATAGAAGCATAACTAAGCTTAACTAGTCACCAACTATGAAAAAATGAAGGAGGTTGGTGCCGATACTCCTAGTGGCTCCTAAATTGTAGGGATTGGCCTAGGAGGCTCCTAAACTGACGCATGCAAGTGCAGTCAGTTCCAGTTAGCCTCTATCGATGTTCCCCAAACTCTAGGGACTGGTACATGTGGCCCCATTAGGCCAAGTGGACCCAATGGTACCAGTGGACCCAATAATAACTAAATGACTCCTAATTTAGGCTAATATAATCTAATATATGGTTTAGACAAGGGAGGATTATAAATCCTAACACCCCCCCTGAATCCTAACTTGGACAATTGCGGGCCCTGGAAACAAGGCCAAACGTCACCCATATATAATCTAAAAGATAAAAAAATGTTTCTTAATAAACCAAGGAAATAGGGGTAAATTTCATGGGACCCACCCCTCAAAACAAGTAGCAAACAAGAAAATACAAGCTATCTTTAGAAGAAAGAAGCTTCCTCCTTGGAAAAATAACTTGTCAAAACTCTGCTACAAATTTGCAGCTCTATGCAACAGTATGGTTCTTCTATGCAACAACATCCTGAAGTTGTGCATGTGAACCTCTCCAAACTAATGGCTATGTCTAGAGGAATTTTCCTCTTTGGAAGAATAAGAATATACTTAAATGAATCGAAAATATAGACAACTGCTAGATGAAAATTGGACCCATGTAGAGCAACTGAAATCAAATGATGAGAAAGAAAAGGTGTTTGAGAATTAGAACCATGTGAGGAACACCAAAGAAAGTGATATATTGCAGCCTTGAACACCAAACCATGTGAGGTAAAATCAGCCCCAAGTGTTAGGAGAAAGTGTACAGGCAAATGCAAAATGTCTCCAAATTTACTAGTTCTGTGAGGAGATGAGCATATGATCAAATAGATAGGTAGAGAAGCTCTGGGATTGTGGAGATCGATTGCTTGAGATACATAATCTGATATAGATTCATAAACAACTAATGATTCAAAAAATACAATATCGACAAACTCTTAAGAGGAAACTAACATCAAATCCTCAGCAGCAAGTTTGAAGGAGACTTGTGGTACTTGATTTGTCACACCAACATTGATGAAACCAACTACAAGCATGACTGAAGGGTCTTAAAAATTGAACAAAATAATATAAGATCAGATCCAAATAAGATCATATCAGATCCAAATAAGTTCATATCAGATCCAAATGTGTGGAATGAAATCAAATCCCTAGCAACAATTTTGAAGGAGACTTGATGTACTTGATTTTTCACACCAAAATTGATGAGAGAAACTACAAGCATTACTGAAAGCTCTTGAAACTTAAAACCTGAAACAAATAATTTATGATTAGATCCAAATAGGTTCATATTAGATCCAAGAGTGTGCTCCACCGATATGGTAGATGCATAATTATCTCCTTTTTCAAAATTCTGAGAACTGGTGCATGCAATCATGTAGGAATTTACTGGAAGCTCTAGATCAGTGAAAGTGAATGAATGTTATAGCGGATTTCACCACTCTAGGTGAATCACACTTTGTATGGCCTTCCCCTGTCCCACTGCAGACTCTTTAGATCCCATGGACCATATTTTATCCTTTGATGTTTCCTTGATCATCCCTGAAAACTATATAAAAGATGATATACGCGGCTTTTTCCCCGATAACCGCGTACATACGCGGGTTTGACCCCTATAACCGTGTACATCGGGATGTGTGCATAAGTCCAAATCCTTTTGGAGTTTTTCTTGACATGGATCCGACTCATTTGACTCCTGTCCTTCCATATGCCTTGAGATCGCTCGGATTCGACCCTTCATTATCCCTTGTGAAGCTATATAAGGAACCCCTTGGTACATTGAAGGCATATAGAGAGATTGAAAGCAACGAAACTATAGTCCATTGTTTCCAGAACTATACTTGAGTCTGCATCCCTTTGTCCCTTTGGAGCAGTTTTGTGTTCTTCCCAAGCTTGCCTTTTGCTAGTGAGCTTGCTATTGAGAGATGGAGGATTGAGGTGGTGGAGGCCCAAGTGGGGGATTCAGTTTCTCCGATTCGTAGACGTGCTGTCAGAGGTTGTATCTATCTTGTAATCTCCGATTTATATTAATAAGAACTATCTTTCCTTGTCCAATGATGTGTATTTGATTGAATATTGTATCCATTGGAATATGTCAAATGCTTTTACATTATTGATTATATATGCTAGAATAGATCTAACACCATGATATATAGTATGCTTGTATTGTTTACTTGTTGTTGAGGAAGTATTATATCAATTCAAGCTGAAGATTGGAAAGCTCAATGGGGATCTACTTCAACCATCCAGAATAAGGTACGAGGTCTGATCCTTTAGTGTTAGACATTTTATTTCTATTGCATATTGGGAAAGATTGATTTCTGGAGTCAAGTCTGTCTGTTGTGGTACCCCAAGCCATAGGAATTTCTCTCCGTAACAGAATTGGCGACTCCGCTGGGAATGTCCCTTGTTTTTATTTGGGGTTTATCGGCACAATGGGCTTGATATTATTGACTTGCTCTTTGTTTCTCTTTGTTTTTGTGTTGCATTTTATTGTATGTTCATCCATTGACACTCCCCTTTATTTGTTTGACCTGTGGCCTGCTTTTTACCACTGTCTTCCTTGTATACGTAGGTTTTTGGCCAAAAGTCACGTACATACGCGGATTTTTGGCCAAAAGTCGTGTATACACGCAGGTTTTTGGCCAAAATCCGCATATACACTCAGGTTTTTGGCCAAAAGTCGCATACATATGCAGCTGTTCTTTATACAGTCACATACATCCTCCCTTTTGGTGAGTTTGATGTTGTGGGAAGTTGCTGGGTGGGTTGTGAGTGTGGTTGGGTCTTCCTTGGGTCTGATGTTGTCTGTTGGATGCTTCTTTTGTGACCAGAGACCGCTTTTTCATTGTTTTTTCTTTGAAAGTAGTTTTAGTCATTTTTCCTTTTTGTTTTGCCATTAGTGCATTACTCTTTTTGTCTCAATGTCTTGCTGGGATTGTCTTTTATACTTGCTACAGAGACTGAGAGTTTTAGATGACTTTTATTGCATTTTTCATTCTTTTATATTGAAAAATACGAAGTAGTTGCACTCTTAGTTGCATCTTAGATATGGATTTGAGGAGGTACTTGCATTGGATTGCTTGGATGAGAGTTGTGTTTAGGCTTTCATATAAGAAGGATTGCATTGGCATTCATAAAGGAATATATATTTATGCATCTCATGTAGTGACATACCCTATTTTTCATTTGACAAAGATTGCACTTAGCATTGTTTGTTATGGTGTGCATATTTATTTCACTGCTGAGTCATAATGTCACTAGTTGCACAGCCATTTCCCTTTGAGTAATTACAGCCAACTAAAATCAATGCTAAATAAAATGAATTACACTCTTTTCTTTTCTAGGGTGCACCAACAAGGTTAGGTTTTAGGATCTTGGAATAGTTCATTGTAAGTCAATTCTCCAAGATCACTAAACAACAACATCTAGGTGTCTGTCCAGGGAGTGTGTGAAATCCT
>LPNX010069555.1:0-53567 GCA_001517045.1 Pseudotsuga menziesii
TAATAAAATAATAGTTAAAATAATAAAATAATATTTATTAATTTTGGAGGAAAAAAGAAAAAACTACTTTTTGTGTTCATATTTTCGACATATCTCCCTGGCTTTTTACTCAAATTTTGATCGGGAGAGCTCGTTGGATGTAGAATTTGATTCTGCATCCAACGATTATCCACACTTCATACTTTTGATGGACCTAGCTACCCCAAAAACAAGAAATACCTAAAAAAATGTGATTATGACATCATCATCGTGTTTTTCAGGTATTTATTGGTTTTGGGGTAGTAGGGTTTGTCAAAAGTATGTGGTGTGGGTACTTGTTAGATGCGAAATCAAATTTTGCATTCAATGAGCTCTCCTGATCGAAATTTGAGTAAAAACACAGGGAGATATGTCGAAAATACGAACAAAAAAAGTAGTTGTTTTTTATGACAAATATGTCAATTCAACCATTATGGTTGATTCATTTTATTAGAATTTTATTGGTTATTGAATTCCAAGTCACAAGAAATTATTATTGGCGTGTTTTCTTATTAGGCCCATTTTAGACCCCAAATTTCCTCTAATGGAACTTGAATCAACCTCCCAATCGGTAGGACCTTTTCCTAATTCACAAGCCTCAACTAGACAAGGGACCAGTCCAAGCGCGACTTACCCATTCATTCCAAAGTTTGTCACGTCATGATATTGATGTCTGAACCCAGATCTAGGATAATATAATCCATGCCATAGTCTTCTATATGCGCAGTCATTCTTAACTCACGACCAATTTTGAATTTCTTTCTAACATGTTTAACTCTTCTTTTTTGGTTGTGAATCTAATGGGGTTTCCTCTATAAGCACTTGTAATTCTACAATAGCATCTTTATCTTGGATTAGCACTAAGCAACTTAAAATTAATGACTTGAGCTTACTAACCTTGTTTGTATCCCACTTCCGGAATATCTATTGAAATCATTCAGGCATGTCCCTAACCTCGCCTGAGGTCGGTGGTTGTTGTGTATCTACAAACTCTAGTCGCACGTCTATAAATGCTTGCTTCTATTGTTGAACATCAAACAATACTTTATTTTGCATTGTGGGTCGCCCCTATGGTTGTTGTTTTATATTTTAATATTCTCCAGTCGCAGCACCTCCTCGTGTTATGACAATAAAATTTGGTTATCTTGGGTCATCTGCAATCATTTGATCATTCAGGTTAGGATTTGGGTTAAGATTCTACGCAGGGTTAGGACCTCCGATGGTTCAAGATTTCAATTTTGAAATCAAATGGGGGCATTGTTCCACATTAATATCTCGTGCCTTGCAATGTGAACATGTGTTTGCAGGTTCAAGGAATCTCTAGCATAATGGCCCGACTGCCCACAGTTATAGAACATGACTTGACCTCTTCCTCTACCAAATCCTCCTTATTTATGTCCTCTACCTATGGAATTTACACCCCCCCTATGCTGAGGGTGCGGTTGCTGTGGTGGATACTGATTCTACGGGTATTGAGGAAAATACTGTGGATAATGCATAGGATGGTAGTGCGCTTGCACCTATTTATCCTAAACTTGCCCCTCGTTCTTCATCAAGTAGGTTTCTACCATATTTTCCTTCAAGAGATGATATGCTCTGCAATCCTTCTCATCATGTCCTACTGACTTACAAAATTTACAGTAAAGTCTCATTGGGGTACTTAAAATATTATGTAGGTACAGACATTCCTGATCATGATGTCGTCTAGTTTGGCATATTCTACAGCAGGGAAGTCCTTGGGTACTCAACGGATTAGGAGCACCTGACGAGATATAGTTCATCTACGATGGACAATTATCCTTGTGGTGTCCATCTATTCTACATCTTGTACACCATAAATCCTCTTAAACTTCTTTTCCATTCTTGATGTCTTGAAGTTGTACCATCATGTTATCCAACTGTGACTGAATTTGTATCATTCCTGTGCCAGCATCTTCGATTGGCGAGGGTTCCAACTTCATAGCTATTTCCAGTGCTTCCTTCCGTGACACAATATTTTGCTACATCAAAGGGCCTCAAATGTGTGGTAACATTGCTACAATAAACCACTCTTTGTGTTGTACATCTGACATTTGGAAACTTACTTTGGCCATCAAAGTTTTAAATCATTGGTCAAAATCCCATATGGAATCCTTCGATGACTATTTTATCTCCTTGATTTCAGTGATACACTACGACTCAAATTTAGGTTTTCTAAACTCATAAATCATCATGAGTTGGATATCATCAAGAGTATTCTATGGATATCCTGCTGGTACTATGCAGAACTTCATAAACCAGTCCAGCATGCGACCCCACAAAGTCGTGATCATCTGCAATTTTCTTATGTCCTCAGTATGAACTTGGTGAACCATCCAAATGGCTTCACAGAGGAACTAATGTTGCTTTGGATCTTCTACTCCATTTCCATTGAATGTAGGTAACCTAATATCTGTCCCAACCATTGAGTCAATGTTGGGGATGTTCAATAAACAATTTAATGAAGGTGGACTTCCTTGGGAACTAGCCACAACAATAGTACTACCAGTATTCATAGTTATTTTAGGAGATGAGGTTCTAGACCTTACCTCCGGCGATGTTGCTGTTGTGGTGTAGTTACGTTCTGATGTTGTTGTCTATGTAGATTCTTCTGACTCTTTTTCCCCTTCATAAATTGGGCTATATTCTTCCTCATCATCACAAGACCCTTCATTTAGACGTGAATCAAACTTGTAATCCCTTTCTCCGAACAGACTAGGACTCTGTCTTTATCCTATTGTATTTCTTCTTTTCCTCACCCAGAATCTTCTTCCACTCCTTAAAAATCCACCTTCTATACTCCCTGGGAACATCTTAGCTCACCATTTCCCATTTTCTTTATAGGTCGTCCATGACATATCCTTTCTTATGGATATGCGACTCAACAGCTCAGTTGCAAAATTCCCTTCTCATAGACGAGCATTTTTATCGATGTAATTTTAGATTGCAAGTACCTCCCGTGGGGTCCTTGAAAAAAAAATATTTCAGCCTCATTGTATGAGGCTATCATCTCAACTGCAAACTTAGTAATATATCCTTGCAAAATACTGTCAAACCAAAAATCAATAGCTCTAGAGATGGGGTGACTTACACTTGCTAACTCGCGTATCAGCTGAGTGCTCCACTCGATTGCTTCCCTTCTCTGAAATTTTTTCTGTTGAGTTTCCAATCTTGAAAACCACTCATGCAACCCAATAGATAACTCTATAAAGAATATTTCATGAATATTTTTGTAAAGTTATCGTTCCAACTAGGCTTCTGGGCTCAACTACAAACGCGAGCCTCTGATTTCCCTTCGCACAAATGCTAATGTATTATACTCCAGCCAATACTCGATTTCCTTCCTCGTCGGGTTCCACAACATTTCCCTCGAATCAAATGATTAAGGGTCCCAAAAACAAAACCATTTGTTCGATACTTTTCCTAACTCACACGACCCATACTCAACAACCCAAAAAACACCTACAAAACACCCAAAGATATCGGATCGACAACGCAAGCTCAGTTGGAAACACCTGCATCACAGGCACAGTCTCACCCAAGATATATTAATAGGTAACTGCTAGAACCATGTTTTTGTAGTCGGCGAGAGACTGCAGTCCCCTGGTGCTCAACCAAGATGCTTGATAGAGTCAGAAGGTTAGAGTCTTTTTACTAAATTGGTGGTGGTGCAATCATGTGACACAACTTATTCCTTAGAAATTTAACAGTAAGTGAACATGAAATAATACAAAATGCTTCGACGATACTTCATTCATTCATTCATTAAACTGATTTTATCAATATTGCAACATTCACTTAAGCAATAAACATAGACAATATAAAATAAGCCACAATATTCAACAAGCACATTCATTCGACACAAGATGTAACGTGGAAACCCAACCCGAAAAAACCACAAAGGTGCTCTTCATCAGGCATAAGAGATATATGCACCTTTCAGTCTGCGACTTGACTATAGACTGTTTGAGATGTATCTTTTTGGCTCATACTCTTTCTCATTCTCATGATCTCTGGTTTTATTATGCTTTTCTTCTAACTACTCCTATTGATCTGCACACATCCTAGATCGACTCTTCTACTCTACTATCTGTGTAATCAACTGCAGATTGAATCTTACTATTCAGAAACCCTTCTACAAAATGGGTTCCGTGGATCAACATCCTACTATAGCACTACTATCGAGCTTCTATTCAATTTCTTCAATTATTTTCTAACACTTATACAAAACGGGTTCCTCCTATTTATAAATTCTATAAGACCATGCAGGGTCGAATACATATAGTTCACATAGTGCAGGTCATTATCAACTGTAAAACATGGTTACACTATCATAGACTCACACAAGGTGCTATCTTCCTAACTTACAAATATTCTTTCATACATGTGTCATTCTCTAGCTTGCGCTGACTTTAGTAGCCATGATCTTTCTCATCTGTCACTTTCTAGCTCTATCGCTTTCTGGCCGTTACTTTTCTGCACGCCTATAGATTCGAATTTCCTTCATCACACTACTCTTCGTCACATCTTTCTCTCTTCTACGCTTCCTTTCTTTCCTTCACTCCGTCACACATTTGCTCTTTCTTCCTGCACTTGCGCTTCTTCTTCCTCCTTGTGCAGATTTGTTTCTTCTACACTTTCCCGGTGCAACATGGACCTAGCCAATGCATCTACAACTTCCATGTATGTTTGGAAAACTTGATGTCATACATCAGTACCAGGTCTCCTTGCTGAAAATGTTTTTTCTTTATATGTCGATCATGCCAATATTTTTGTCAATCCTTTTCAACACATTTGTGAAACCCTGTAAAAAAGTGGTCTTCCTCTAGCTGCACTAACTAAGCTAGGAGTTCTTATAACGCTCCCTCATTATCCATGTTTGTCACTGCTGCAATGCACAAACTTGAAGCAATGTACTGCATTGGAATGACTGCCTCCTGCCCATACACCAACTTGAATGGTGTATGTCTTGTCAATCTTTTACAAGTGGTGCGATACACCCACAATACCGTTGGAATCTTCAAATCTTGATCATCACGGTTGAAATTGCATACCTTTGTAAGCGCATGCTCCAACACCTTGTTAGATACCTCAAGTGTTCCATTTTCTTATGAATAATAATGGGTAATCTTATTATGTTGTATCTGAAGCTTCTCTATCAATGAACTGACCATGCGATTGATAAAATGACTCCCTTGATCGCTCATCAATATATTTGGACACCCAAAATGAGTAACAACGTTGTCAAATAGGAACCTCATTGTTGTCACAATAGTGCAATTTTCAACTAGCATGGCCTCCACCCATCTTGTCAAATAATCTATTGATATAATGATATACCATGCACCAATTCTCTTTCCAGGTAGGTTGATTGGTCCCATAAAGTCCACCACCCATTTTTCAAATGGTTTTAGTGTCACCTGAGGTACTAACAAAATCTCATCCCTCCTTGATGGGTTTCTAGTCCTTTGACAAATGTCGCAATTCTGTGCATAGTCCACTGCATCACCATTGAGAGTTGGCCACCAAAGCCTTATGCGAAGCTCCTTCCTAGCAGTAGTGCAACCTCTGTAGTGTCCACTTGCAACTCTCACATGTGCTTATGCTAATACATGCCCTTGTTCATGCAGAAGGACACATCACCATAGGATATCATCTGGTCCTGGCTTATAGAGTTCTCCAGTGATCAACTAGAATTTCAAGGCTTGAAAAACCAACTACTTCTTCTATCTTGTAGTGATCCCTTCTGGTGTTGTTCCCGTCGCCAAAAAATGAAATATTTTCTCATAGTACTCATCAACCATCTCAACTCTGAATATTTTTGCATCTATCAACCCATCCTCAATGTTCTTCGATTCCTCACCTGTCTCAATTCATGATAAGTGATCTAGGCCTGCATTCAAGTGACTCGAATTTACAATTATCCCAAAATCAAACTCCTGGAAGAGAATCAGGCAACGCCATATCTTCCCCCCCAACACAGGATTATTCACCAAGTATTTCAAAGTAGAGTGGTCCATGAAGATCTTCCAATTCCCTCCCAATAGGTAATTTCTAAACTTATGTAGTGCATATACCATTTCCAAACCTTCCCTCTATGTTGTAGTATAATTCTTCTTTGCAGACGACAACTTTTGACTAGTGAAAGCGATTGGGTGATCAATATCACCTTGATTGGGCTATGTCAACACCACTCCTAGTGTGGTTGATGATGCATCAACATGAACATGGAACTCCTTCTTCTAATCGAGGAAATCCAATATCAGTGTGGAAGCCATCTTGGCCTTCAATGTATCAAAACTTCCTTGACATTCTTGATGCCATATGAATACTGGATCCTTCTTTAACAACTTCTCTATAGGGGTTGTGATCACGGCATAACCTCTAATGAACTTGCAATAATATCATGTGTGTCCTAGTGTCTCTCTAATTTTATTTGATTTTGTAGGTGGTGGCAAGCTCAAAATCAATGCAATCTTAGCTAGGTCAACCAACAGTCCTTGCTTGCAAACAATGTGTCCCAACAACATCCCAAAAGGTGCACATAAAATGCACTTCTTTGAGTTCAACAAAATATGGTGATGTTGACATCACTCCATGATCGGTCGTAGGTTCCCCAGGTGGTCCCTCATCAATCCATAAACCATCAAGTCGTCCATGTAAACCACTAAAAACTTCTAAATAAAATCATTGAATGTAGTGACGACAGTCCTGTAGAATATCACAGGTGCATTCTTGAGTCAAAATAGCATCACATTATACTGAAAACATCCCCATTCAGTAACAAATGTTGTCTTGTGGTGATCTTCTTTCATGATTTTAATTTGATGATAGCCAGAAAATCCATCTATAAATGAATAGATTTCTTGACCCCCCACTCCTTCTAGTACCTCGTCAGTGAATGGTGTCAGAAATGGACCATGCAGGCACACATCACTCAATTTTTTGAGGTCGACACAAATTCAAACCTCACCCGTCTTCTTGTCTTACATGACCATGGGACTAATCCATTATGATTCCTCAACTGGTTCTATTATCCCAGCATCTAGCATCCTATCGAGCTCAACTTTGACCCTATCATTATATCGCAAATTCAAGAGATATGGTCATTATTTCATGGGCTTCACATCTGGTTTTAGTGGGATATTCATCTCTCCCAGATATCCCAATATCCCCTCCATCTTAGAAAACCTTGTAGGAAACAAATATTGGAACTCATGCAATAGGTTAGAGATCTTCACCATTGTTTCCTTGTACCAATAGTCCCCAACATTCATGAACTTTGGCTGCTCCTATGTCCCAATGTTGACCTTTTGAATTTTTAATGGTTGATTCATCGAATATGTCAGTACGTCAGGTGCTGCGACATCCTGACTTCCTTCTATCTCTAGAATATTGATGTTCTATGGATCATCACCATCATTTGGTCCTCCTATTACATTGTAGTACTCCATCATAGACTGCATTGGACATGTTTCATGTGGATACACTGGATAGGCAATTGGAACTACCTTCAAAATGACATCACAAATGTGCTGCAGGACACTATGAACAAGCAGATTTGTATCCGTGAAACTGAAGGAGCGATTAAAGAAAATCGTAAAATATTCCCAAGTAGTGATCTCTTTGCATAACTTAAGTGATACATACCACAATCACAACATTTCATCCAACGTGTGGACAAAAGCATGTACCCACTCATCCTTTGGTCGTGATGCCCACATGGTATGAAATGAAAGTAGATGAGAACTAGGATCACCTTTCCCATCATACCTCTCTACGTGGTACTTTTCTACTTCACCCAACTAAATTGTCATCAACTTGTGACACTACGACCACCCATTGATCAACTTCTTATGTGTCTCCCACCAACGTGCTGGAGTAGCCTTCAACGCTTCATCCAATGTCAACAATCACTGTAGTTTTGACACCTTATCCTCAAATTCTACTAGAAACGCAGAAAACTTTGTCATTCCTTAATATACTAGTGATTCAATAGTCTTAGTTGCAACTTGAAACAACGATTGAGTAATCAAGCCACACTTCCAAATCAATACCTCATACATCTGATTCTTCCAGGTTTCTAAAGCATCATCAGAGTTTGAAGACGCTAAGCTAGAGCTATGCCACCTACGTTCACCATAGGTAGTCGAATGGATGTAATTCTCTGATATGTTATATGTGTGATCCCATCCTCCTACATATTCTTCCCTAACTGGTTCAACATATGTTTGTCCTTTCTTTCTGTCCATCAAAGCTATGACTCTGATATTGCGATTTTCAAAGGTCATCACGTGCTCCTTGAAATTAATCATCGTCGAGCTATCATTGGCCCATCCAATCCCCAACAGTGTGAGATATGATCCTCCACCATCAACAACTTCAATAAAATCAAAATTGATATAAGTATTCGTCCCTTCAACTTCCACTGCGAGACATGGAACTCACCCAATCGGTGTTATTCTGTCCTGGTTAGCCAGTTGCAGCTGTACCAGGGACCAAACCAACCATGGGATCCCCATATTTTCCCATTTCTGCTTTGTTAGAATGTTGACATCCGATCCTAGATCCAAGATGACTGAATCTACCCGGTAATCCCCAATCTGAATCTAAATTCTCATCTCTTTCCCTGTATTTTTATTTTGCAAAGAGTTCATAGCAGATTCCTTCTATCCATCCTCTGGTCGATGCAACAGATTCATAATCTTAGCGAGGGCATCGAGATCTTTTGCTAGTGATAAACAAATTTCAAATAAGTTCTACAAGGTACCATGCTGTTGCGATGGTCCTACTACTGAAGTTGAATCAAAAGCAGTTGGCATTTCATAAACATGAAACTTAGCTGTATATCTTCTTATCACATCGCTTGATTCAAATAATTTGGCTCTCTCATCATTAACATCAAACTGTACTTTCTTCTTTCCATCCAACTGGATTTGTGGGAGTGGGATACCTTCTCCTGTCATCGCACCTACTCGAGTAATGACAACAATGTCAACATTCTGGATTCTGCTGAGATCATTGCAACTGTTGGTCCTTAGTTCTTGTTCAGTGGTAAATTCACTTGTTGGTTCACATTTTTATTTTCATTCTGGTTCTGATTTTGAATCTGGTTCTGGTTCTAGTTCTACAACTGGTTTTGGTTCTGTTTCTAGAAATACGCAATTTTTCTTGCCTTCCACTCTACGGTCAGTTGCAGGAAGTTCTGAACAGTGTGTTATACAGTGATACAAAGTACACTATGCTTTCAAGTTCAATAAATATCGCTGATAATGTCCTAGTACTCCAAAATTACAACATTGTATAGGTCTGCAACCTCATCCTCCTCAGAATCCTCCTTGCTACTAATACTACGGTTGATTGAATTGTTGTTGTTGTCGGGTATTCAATTTTAATTGCGTATACTACACTTGAGTATATTGTGTCTGCTATGGATCCATCTGCATCTGGTTGTACTACGATTGTGTCACAAACTATTGTTGTGGTTGCAGCTACGGTACAAACTACATCTACGGTTTCAGCTGTGGTACGAACTGCATCTGTGGTTGCAACTGTGGTACAGACTGTATCTACAATGGTGATTGTACCACCTATGGATGTTGTTTTTATTGATGCATTTTTCGATGGTATTCTCCCTTCACATAGTACATGTCCATTGTTCTGTCCTAGAGTAAATCGTATGCATGCCAATCCTTATCTTTATTCCCAATAGACCGTCAAAATGTGTAGTACAAATTCCCTGGCTTTGATACCATCTTCATCCATATAACCACAATCTTCATGTCGAATCCCATAAACTTGGAATATATAGAACCATGGAATATCGCCATAACTTAATGTATTTGGCGCTCCTGACAATAGGTAGTTTCAAAAATATGGGCACTAGTCTTTATGATGTCCTTCCACACGACATCAAATACACCATATTTCTTCACGTTGTTATTTCCCCTTCTTGATATCTTGTTACTAGATCATCAATTTTTCCAGTTGAGACTACGTCATGCCAACCCCATCCTCACCAACAGGTGAAGCCTCCAACTTCATCGCAATCTCTAGAGCCTCACTCTGTGTCAAAATCTTTTGCTGCATCAACAACATTATGATATGAGGTACTAATGTCATCATGAACAATTCCTTATGTTGAACATCACTCATATCAAGCTGACTCTCATCGTCAATGTCTTGAATCGCTGATCAAAATACCAAATAGTTTCATTTGGATATTTCTTAATCTCCTTCAACTCTGTGATTTATTGCGCCTCAGATTTTGGTTTCCTGAATTCTATAGTCAATCCTTTTTTGATTTCATCCAAATTCTTCGTTGGAGTCCCCGTAGGAACTTGTACAAACTTCATGAACCAATCCAGTGCACGACCTTAAAGGGTCGTCACCAATTGGACCTTCTTGACATCATAATATTGAGCTTGCTTGACAGTCCACACTGCTTCACATAGAAACCATTATTGTTTAGGATCCTCAGTCTCATTCCCATGAAATATAGGTAACTTCACATCATCGCTTGCCATCCCGATCCTTCTTCCTACAATCATTGATCCGCTACTATTAGAGTGTTGTCAACATGTGGGAAAATTCATTGTCAAGCTCATGCTTATTCCTAAGTGTGGCGTAGTGCATGGAGGTGTGAATACATTTTTGCTCTAGGTCGCTCTTTCCTCGGGCTTGAGCATAGCCTAGTCATATCCTTCGTCCTTGTAAGGTCACTTCGTGTTGTGTGTTATTCTCTCACGGTCTCACGTTTCGGTCATATGACGACTCTCTCCTATCCTCTGCCTCTTCTCTTTTCAAAACCTTGCTCCTCCCCTCGTAAGAACACTACCTTCCTCGGCCTCCCTCACAGTCCTATCGTAACTTCCATCCATCTACCCCGTATCATTCCATCCAACCCTTGTCTTCACGATACCCATAGCCTCCAAACACCAGGGTTCTAATCGGTGTATTTCATCTTCAATATTCCTTTTTTGTAGATGAGAATCTTAATAGACAATTGAAAAGGTAACAGAAATCGATCTCTTTGTCCATTGAATAACTCCCTTTCTGTGTCGTTGTAATATTTAACTCTGTCTACCACAAACTTAGTGATGTATCCCTCCAAGATGTTTTCAAGACAAACTTCAACGATCCTTAATTCTTTGTTTTATACCTCCTGTAGTTGTTGGATTATTTATGGAGTCCAGCCAGTTGGTTGACCTCCTTGGAAATTCTTCTTCTGATAGCTCAATCGTGCCAACCACTCATACAATATGATTGAAAACTCAGAGAAACAATACTAGTGTATATCACAATACAGGTGTTATACCTAAATCCTGACACCATCATGTGATAAGACCCTTAACTTCCATGTTTTCCCTTAATCCCAACACTTAGAGTGGAAACTTGCTCTGTTTGTCAATTCTACTTGAAAAAACCTAGCACCGTGCTTACCCTGTGGCTGATGAGTGGTACCATGCTCAGCACCACCTGTATCCTGTTTTAGAGAAGTGGTGCCACCAACTATGGTATTTGGTCTAAAAGAGGTTCTCATCTAAACCGCTTTGTCATAAGGGAAGAAAAGCGGTACCCTGGGTAAAATGGGAAAAAGAGAAGTTTCTTGAGGCTTCTAGAAATTGAGCCTCGTGACCTCCCTTATCCCTACCATTGTGGGTTAGTTTGAGCTCATGATCCCCCATGGTAGGATCTTGGAGCCACCTCACCCACCATTCTCTCAACTATCCCTATCCATTGAGCCTTATAAATACAAGCTCATATCCATAGTTGAGGGGGAGAACTATAGAGGTATTGTTATGTTGTTGAATTGACTACCTAGTCCAAATCATTGGAGAGCACAGAGAGCAAAGTTGGAGCTTATGGGGATGAAGTGTTTTTCTCGTGGAGGGGCTTGTGAACATTAAGGAAATGGTTGTAAGCTTCTCCATACATTCTTAATGCAAAGCTGATATCTGTCCCACATTATTGTTGTTTTGATTTCACATGTACATGTTGTTAGATTCCTTGGTCACTAACATGGATAAGTAGATGATTTTCTAGTAGCTTTGATGTGTTTGCATGTTTGATCTATTTACAGGTACTCAGGTTCACAATTGAATCAGTATTCCAGGTGTCTACAGTATTTAGGGAAGGTCTTCATGTTTTGTAGTTCACTCATTTGTTCTGGATCTGAACCATTCAGACTAGAGGAACAACTTATGTCCACAGAAGGTTTAATATTCTTGATAACAAATCCGGTGACTCCACTGGGGAACAGTGCAAATATCAATTGATCTGATCTTCCTCGGTTCTTGAACTATTGCCCGAATCTAGGTTCCATCTCCAACTCTCTTCAGTCAGATCTACCATCCGACTTAGTGAATTTTGGTTTGAAACTTTCAGATCTGTTTAGATCTGAACTATTTCAACTTTTTATGCTCTTTTTTACTGTTAATCCATCAATTTTTGCCTTGATCTGATCAATTTCTAACTTGATGTTTCATTCTCCTTGTGTTTTTGATCTATTTAGGGAACCACACATGTGCTATTGGAAACAAGCGGTGCCACATCCTGAACTATGTTATCCATAAGAGGTGCCATTGCCTGAGTCCCGTTATCTAGAAGCAGTGCTTGTCCAGAACCGCTCTGTCAAGACCCCTTCAGCGCGGTGCCAGGTAGGCCTTGTTCCAGAATTAGTTTTCCATCATTTTTTTGAAAAACTTTGAATTTGTTTTCTTTCAGCCCTGCACTGTCAGGCTTGTCTATTAGAATATGAATGCTCATGGTTGGAAATTCTATGGTAAAATATTGGTTTGATTGAAAAATTCAAAATCTATACTAGGCTTGTTGATTATTCATTTCTTTCCATGCTTGTTGGTTGTGATTATGAAAGGATTTGTTTTTGAAAGCTTAGGTTTTAGTGAGCTCTCTTTTCATTTCTTTTATAAAGACTGAAATAAAAACCATTTGATTAGCATCTTGATTTCATTTTTTGTTTCCATAGAGGACTTATTTTTGCTTGTTAAAAAGAAAATTCTTTTGACTAAGATTAGGTCATTATCATTATTGAGCATAAGGCATTGGATCTATGATTAGCCTCACAAGCTTTCAGGTTCTCTGTGTTCTTTTGTCTCTTTTGCATTAGCACTATCTCACCAAAAGATAAAAGAAAAGATAGTGTAGTTTTGAGTTAGATATATCTATGTTTTAAGAAAAATCGAAAAATAGAGTGCATATGCATGTAGAGTGCTTCTTGTTTTTCCTTTAGGAAAAGAGACTCTTCCCCTCTTGATTGCTTTCATAAAAGGAAAATGAGTTTGGAATGTGTTGCTTGTCTTTGATTTTGATTTGTTCAATAGTTTTTTGGGAATTTTTGTCTCTAAAACGAAAAGAAAATAATCTCTTTCCCTCCCGTAGGTAGGCATACCACGAACGGTAAATTGAAATATTTGCATCTACATACTGCATGGTTTTACTTTTTCTGTCAAAATTCCATGCATTCTCCTAACCGTCCACTTTAAAATTAACGGTAGTTATAGGTTAAAATTTACATAACAATTTGAGTGATAGGCTAGAGATGTCTTCGGGCATCGTTAAGTGTAGAAGCTATCGTTACTCATCTGCTTTACATCCCGGGACTCGCACGGTTCTTCCACGTACCATCGGTATATCGAATGGCCTTTCACGTACCCTTGAGGTATATAGAAAGGTACTTCACATACTCGATTGTATATAGGAATACCCCTTGTGAACGGTTATGCATTAGACAACACTACTACCGATTTGAGATCCCACGTACCTTGCGTATATTGGGAGACCCCACTAGGATACCTTATCCATCTGAGAAAAGCTATTTGGACATATTTCTTGGAGCCATACACCAAAAAAAACATTTGGGGAGATTACTACACACATACCCTTGAGGTATATCGTGAGTGGAACCTTCTTGACAATCCTGGTGAGAGACTTGACTATCTGAACTCCTCCTGTCATTTAAGTTTGCTTGTTTGGCCTATAGCTTAAGTAGGGAAATTTTTGGCGGGTTTTCTAGTTTGGAGACCCTAGATTAGATAGGAGCTGTACAAAATGGCTGAGATAAGATAGTCCAGAAGAGTATAGGGCTTGGCACCTGATTTTATTCCTATTTCAGGAGAAAATCCCATGGAAGCTATCGACCAAGGAGCTGCTACCAACTCCCAAGTGGGAGAGAATGTGGTTGCAGAAAGCGAAGGACCATATCCTTCACACTCGCCTCCCTTGGTCCAACAACCTTCTTAGGGTAATACTTCGTTCCATTCTCCCACAGAAGATCATGTTGATGATACTACCCATCCAGATTATGGTCCCAATTCTCCATTTTGGGATACTTCTATAGGACAAGCCATTTCCTCATTTGGCACCCGTTTAAACTTTTCTGAAGAAGTTTCACCAAATGAAGAAGAACGTAGACAACACCAGGTAGCTATTCTTCATGCACAAGAAATTGAAAAGAAAATGGATGACATATTGGGCACACCACCATCACGTTTCACAACTGTTCCTATGGAATATCGTTCACTTGCCGATTCTATGAGACCCATTGAACCGATTCTAGATCGCACAGTGAATCCACATAATCTAGGTCAAACTTCCAACCCCATCACCTCCCATATTATGTCTATTCCCAATCCTCCCGGGTCTTTCGCACCTAGGGCTCAACATTCAATTCATGTTTCACCATTACCTTCTAGTGCCGGGGGGCAACCCCCAGCACGACCTATGTTATATGTCACCGGAATTGTACCTATTCAGGGATAGACCTCTAGTATAGAGCAATCTACAGTTTATGTCCCTCCTACCCACACAAATGTGGTTAACCCCCCATCCAGTTTAGGTCATCCCTTGGGAGCACAACCTGTAACCAATCAAACCTCTTGGGGGTATGGTTACATAGAAAACCAAGTACCTGTAGGAAACATTAATTATCCACTCAAGCCTACAGGAATGCCTTATGCTAGAATTCCATATCCTAGTAATAATTTCATTCCATGGGGGAAACCTAAATGGTCCTACATGCTAGCTATGGGGGGGATACCTATACATACTGCGGGGGGTGCCAAAGGACCACCTTATGGAGGTCCTCCCCCTGGAGGGCCTAATGGTCCTAGAGGGCTTAGTGGCTTTTCTCCTTATAGTCTTGGTTGTCCTGGGGGGCCTGGTGGCTTCCCTCCTAATGGTCTGAGAGGGTCTAGTGGCCTTCCTCCTATTGGTTTCAGTGGCTCCGAAGGTTTACCTCCCAAGGGTCCTGGAGGGTCTGGTGATCTTCCTCCTGGTGGTCCCAATGGTCATGGTGGTCCCAGAGGCCCTAGCGGTCCTCCTCTAGAAGGCCCTGATGGTCCTAATAGTCTTGATCCCAGAAATCAACCCTCTACGAGTGGATCTTCTGGTAGTTCTTCATCAAAACAACCTATCTATCAGTCTACTTATGGTGCTACCAGTACTTATATGCCATATTAATATTACCAGTATGTGCAACCTAATCATCAGTTACCTTTCCTAGAAACTTTGGACTTGCTTGATTTGTCCAAGGTTATTAATGACCCCATTCGACACAACCCCTCATGGCCTCCCATTTTGGTAAAGTGACCATCGGACATTCCAAAGTTCGATGCGAAGTAGGGAGACTATCTGAAAAACCATGTCACGACATTCCATTTTTGGTGTTCTTCAAACTCCTTATGGATGATTCAGTTTGTTTAAGACTATTTTAGCGAACTTTGACCGGTACAGTCGCAAAATGGTACATTGAACTTCCGTAACATTCGTTTGTGGATTTTGCCTCATTGGAAACTGTATTTCTTACACACTTTCAACTTCCTATCCGTTATAAAACAGGCACCGATCTCTTAACTTCTTTGCGACAGAACACCTCCACCCACATATCTGATCATATATATGAGTCGAGAAGGTGGAGAAGACTTATTAAGGCCCCTATCTCTGATCAATTATTAGCTCATTGGTTTACTAAATATTGTTTCCTTCGATTATCTGAGATGTGGCTATGGGCGGTGCCATTACTAAAGAGCAAGCCATTAGTTGAGCCCAATGTCTGGACTTCATCTATTCCCAATCCTGAACTTTGTATGACTTGATCCCTAAAGCTCCTCGTCCAAGCACTGATCCTACAAATCCACTAGCATAAGTCCTTGTTGATGGGATTGTTGGTTCAATCCAGTCCCCATTAGCAGGAAAACCTGCCAAGCAACCCCAGACTATCACCCGTACTACTTCGACTCCCAAGGTTTCCGCTGAGGTCAATTATATTCAAAGTATTCAAACGCCCGACAACAATAAAAAGAAAGGTAAAGATAAAAACAAAAAACCTGGAAACCAACAGGAGAATCCAAAACCAACCACCAATGATAATGATAAAGGGAAAAGAAAAGAAAAATATCCATTTCTACTATGTGGAGGTGATCATTTCACAAAAGAGTGTCCTCGTTGGGATGAAATCACCCAATTTTTGAAAAATACTCTTGCACCCGCAGTTCTCATGGATCCTTTTCCCTCTCAACAACAACTAATAGACCACATGTCTAATCAGAGAAACTCTAGTTCTTCATAGGAAATTCACATGATAGGTTAACTCACAATGGGTTATACTTGAAGAGGTACTATGCCTACATCTCTCTTGGATAGTATCTTGTATATATGTATATTACTTGAATTTTAGTGTTCTTAAGTATTTTCAATATGGTTTTGATTTTAGTGTCCGTATCTATTTATACCATGTTTTGGTTGTGCAGAGGAGATGGCTTTCTACGGCTTCGCTGATGGTGCTTGTCACTACACCTTGAATCTTTCCTCAACTGCTTGGGTTCTCTATTCCCCAACTTACAATTTGGTTAGTTCAGAAGCGATTTGTATTGGTCTTGCTACCAACAATATCGCCGAGTATCGAGTAGTCATAGGTCTTCTGACTGAAGCTACCTCCCAAGATGTTCGCAACTTGGTAGTCTTGATGGACTCACAACTAGTCGTTTGTCATCTAAACCATGTTTATACCATTAGGAATCCTATGCTTCTCTGTCTCTTTTGGAGGATATGCTTATTAGAAAGGTCATTTGAAACTATCACCTATAGGCATATCCCTAGGGAACATAATGTAGTTGCTGAATCATTGGCTAATTACATCCTAGATTGAAATATTTCCCATTGATGACATGAAAATCAAACTTGGTTCATTGTAAATAAATGATTAAAGACACATAAAACTCATGTAAAATACATTCACCATTTGAGATGTATAAACACCAAGTAAAAGTATGTATATATATATGTGAACATGTTTTACAAAAAATAGGTCACAAGACCTCATCTGAAGCACATAGGCTTTCAGGTAAAAAATCACCATACAAAATCCTGAAGCTATCAGATTTCAGTGGATACATCATGCACTCATCGTTTAATGATGCTCTTGCTAACACATCACTGCCTGGGCTACTCTACGTAGTAGTCTGCTAAAGCGACCCGGTACTCCTGCTATAGGTCTCTTATACCTCAGTGGGAGGTCATCAATAGAGGCATCATGGATGTCTAGATTCAACCTCTCCAGGTTCTCCTCTAACTCCCCTATCACATCGTCACCCTGCAGTACAAGACAGGCTCCATCTTGCCTACCCAGATCGTGCTGCTCCAACATCTGCATGAAAACATTCAAGTCTTGTTACTTATAATAAAAAATATAAACCATAAAAAACATAAAAACACTATTTCCATTTTAAGGTCTCTTGTTTCTTACCGATGTCACCCCACTGTCCACCAGGTGGGAGTAGTAGGTCAGGGTCACTGCTGAAGTCAATGCCCGCATATGCATAATCCTCCACCATGAGGAGCTTATCTCTCGACCATCGAAAGAATAGATCACCGAACTTTACCTTCCCCCTTCCCGCTCCAGCAAAGGCCATAATTTGGTCCCACCTCTACATGCGAGGGTCTCATGCTCTCAGCTCTGTAAAAACAACCTGGGGTCTCATATGTGGAACCCGCTCGAAGAAGAATCAAGCTAAAATGGAACTGAAACCAAATTGCTTCAGCTCCCCCTATCGACACTTGGTCAACTGATCCTTGAAGATCGGAAGTAGAGTTTCTTCCCAGTTAAAGACTGTAGGTTCCATGGCCTCTATGGTGTAGAGCATATGCACTCTAGATGCCTGGTGTACTCCTTGGATTCCCGCCACTCTCTGCATGGTAAACAACACGGTCCGTAGAGGGCCATCCCTCACTGCTTTTATGGGAATTTTCTTCCGCGATGTCCTGCTCCCAGGAATGCAGTGACAGTCTATCAACTCTTGAGTAGTAATGTCCCCCCCCATGGGAACCAGTTAGCAAGATGGGAGCACCCCATATCAAAATCCCAGTTAGGAAGTAAATGTCCTTTACCTCAACTATCAAAATTTGAGCACCAACCTCGAAATATTATTGCTTCGGATTCCACATCCGGAGTATATGCTCTAGTAGTCACTCATGCGACACCATACTGGGTGTGTGGAAGAAATATAAGAGTCCATAGTCTCTCAATGCGGCTATGCAACTGTTGGAGCAGGGCCCTGTAGCTACAGGAAAAGCTGCTATATCGGGACAAGAAAGTCAAAGGAAACAGTACCTGAAGTAGCCAAGAAGCATTAGAGGAAATTTCAACTCAAAATGGGCCTCCTAAAATGAATTAATAAAATAATAGCTAAAATAATAAAATAATATTTATTAATTTTGGAGGAAGAANATCCACCGAGCTCTCCCAATCGAAATTTGAGTAAAAACACGGGGAGATATGTCAAAAATACAAACAAAACAAGTAGTTTTTTTTATGATACCTATCCCCAAATTTATATTAAAAAAGTGTTTAAGACCTATACGGTATTTCAAATTTAAATAAATTTCATTGGCTAACACATGATGACATGGAATTTGAATAAAAGTTAAAAGGCCCATTTTGAGTTGAAATTTCCTCTAATGAGAGAGCTCAACCAATGCACTTAAGGCAGTAGTGAAGACAAGGGGGCTTAACTACCCTCATAAAGGAAAAGGAGCAATGAGGCGAGGTATTGAAGACAAAGGACAGAAGGGGATTGATTGAGGAAGCAGTTCCCATACCCGCATTCAGCGTCAAAATTGCAGAAGACTGCAAAAATATATGGTGTGACAGGAAGCGGCAGTTCAAAGTACAGATAGGTCGATTGTCACAGTTAGGGTTTTGGGTTACTGTTGGGAAAGGCCCACAATGTTGTATCATGGTGAGACCTTTGGGACACCTATTTAAGCATGCAATTTTTATTGTGAAAGGTTAGCTAGCCAGACATTCAGATAGACAATTAGCTAGTTGTTCAGTTAGCTGTTCTTTGAGTCGAGGTCTGGTTCTGTTGTTAAGTCTGTATTATCTTACTGCAAACAGTAGCTGGCTCCTTGAGCATGAATGTAACAATCCATAGGGATTGACAGAGAGAGAGAGAGATAGAGAGAGGAACTATTGTAAGAAGAAAGCAATATAGGAAGAGAAGAGATCTAAGAGAAGGGCTCCCGGCTATGTGCATGGAGTTTCCCATATGATCTCAAGCTGCATAATAGGTTGCAGCGGAACTGTGTGTACTCTCTCTAGATATAATATAAACAAAAGTTCCTATGGATGTAGCTTCCTCCCCATAAGTGAACCACGTAAAATCCATGTGTTGTGCGACTGTTTCATGTGATTGTGTTTACTTATTTGCTATTTGTTACTTGTTACATGAGCTTTGTTTAACAGTTAATGAATGTATTTATGCTATCCTTCAGTTTACAGTAATATAGAAGGTCGAATGCAAGTTGACTGTATCAAGTAGTCTGTATATGAGTTTATCAGTGCTTGATTCATGGTAGTGACAGTTACTGTGTTAAGTGATTCCTGTACATTTAGTTCAGCAAGTTGAGCGCAATAGATGTTAAGCATAATAGACTGAAGAAGTTTAAGTGAAGTTGTTTAACACCCTGGTGAAAGTTAACTGAGCTATTATAAACAGAAGGAAAGTCATTGGACCTTGAGAGTTGGAGAGTCCTATTGAGTCTTACTATAGAAGCTATCACAGCACAGAAAGGTGATATCGCACTGTCGGAGGAGCCGCAGTGTGGGATATCGCAGGTAAAGAGTCAAGTGAAAGAGAAGTTTGCGCATCGTGCTAGAAGCCACAATGTGATCAGAGTCAGTTCCATAGCAGAGTCAGCTGGGAAGAGAGAAACAACATCTCACAGAGAGATCCCATTGGTTAACCAGAATCAACAGAAACCTAGGATGCTACAGAACCTGGTTGAGGACACTTCAGTCTTTAGCCACCCCATCTAGGATCACTTCAGGTGAGACTTCAGGCTATTCTGCAGTCTGTCGCCAAAAGGGCCAGTGAGATAGGGGTTTTGTTGGTACATTATAGTAAACCCAGGTCTACCCATAGCAAACCAACAGCAACCCACATTTCATTCGGCGAAGGTGTCGTCATTATCATGTTATCTCTCTTTCCATATGACCATTTTTTATTAACAAGAACCTGTCAAACCAAGAAACCAAGAAACCAACAAATGGTTTCATTGTCGGTTTTGAACAAATTGAAGAGCTAATGTTCTGTTGGCATCCTACTAAAGAAGAACTTAACCATTGGGTTGAGTCTAAGGAGAGAGAATTTGCTGAAAAAGAAAACAAGAGTCCTAGATTGAGTACAAAGGACTAGTTACAAAAACATATCTTCACAGACTTGCATGCGATATTTTTTGTAACCTATGCAAATGAATTGTACGATTGGCTATCAAAGTTGAATGATAAGCACATATTGAAAAAGAAAAGGAACATTGTCTGGACATCGGAGCTGATTCACACTGTGAAGAGCGTTGATAATCCCATTTCGAGGGTAGTAGACTTCTGGCTTGCGAGTTTGCTGGAAGGTTTCATTACAGAGTTTGCAGTTGATCAAAGAAAGAGTTTTAGCGAAGTAGAGAGGTACTTCTTCAAAGGATACCGCGGTAAGTACTTGAACTCTTTAAATAAGGAGTACTGGATATATTCTCAGATGAATAAGTACATGAAAAAGGAGTACTTCTTCAAAGGATATCGCGGTAAGTACATGAAAAAGGAGTACTGGATATATTCTCAGATGAATAAGTTAAGTAAGTGTAATGTCACAAGAGTTTGAGAGTGATTTTGAATAAATTGGAAGTACATGTAGCAGTAAGAAATATAAAGTAGATTTCAGATCTTCCTTCTTTGAAGACAGTTCAGACAGTACTAGAGAACAAAGTCAAAGTAATAGAGAACAAACAATAGGGGGTATCCCTTACCACCCTTATACCCCACAGAAAGCAACCAAGACTCAGAATAATCCCACAGGAACTCCATCTAGTAGTTCACACATAGTACATACTACATTTACACTGCCAAGTGGTAGTATCACATCAAATCAAAATCCACCACGTAGAAACAGAATGGGGGATGATATGAAATTACCTACCTTTAAGGGTACAGGGGCAGAAGACCCAGACCAGCATTGGTTCCTATGTGAAGCAGTATGGACCATTAAACATATCCAAGATGATAATACTAAACTTGTCCAATTGGCCACTACACTTAGAGAAAGAGCTTTAACATGGTATATGAAGTATACATCAGTACAGCCCAAAATGCTCGTACAGGTCAGGACCACCATGATTAAGGAATTTAAAAAAACTAAGTCTAAGTCACAATGTATTACAGAGCTTAAAGACATCAAACAGTTACCCATAGAGTCAATATGGGATTTTGATCAGAAATTTAAAGCTCTTATAGACCAAGTTAGCTTTGAGTTTGCGCCGGAGCAGCATAAGGAATGGTTCATCGCAGCACTGCTCCCTCACATCAGACTTCCACTAATACAACAGAAAATCTGTACATAGGATGAAGCATTGGAGATGGCAATGAAACTAGAGGCTTCACCTCTAGCTGAGACTAGTACAGGTATGACAAACTTACAGAATCAGTTAGCCAATCTCACCTTACAGCTACATGAGATTAAGAAAGGAAAAGAGGTTGCACAAGAATTATGGTGTACAAAGTGTAAAGGACATGGCCATACTAAAGATAATTGTCTAGTATTTGTTGAGTATCTAGCAAGAGGGGCTCCTAACCCCTTAGTACAGACTCAAGGGCCATGGTGTGAAATCTGTAGAACAAGAGGACATAGACCACAGGAACACCCTTTAATTCAGAAGTATGTACAAACTCCTAAGAACTTATATTGTAACTTCTGTAAGTCAGTAGGACATGATGAAAATAATTGTAGAGCCTATGATCTCATTATAGAGAGAAAACATGACCTCTATAGAGTCTAGTCAGAGACATCAGGTCCAGCAGCAGGACTACAGCATGAACCGGCTCATGATGGTCGTGGTGGAGGATTCAGAGGACGCGACTGTGGTGGAGGATTTGGCCCTGGCCGTGGACCGATTATTTGTTACAACTGTGGAGCCATAGGACATTATGGTAGGGATTGTTAGAACCCTACTACGACATGTAATATTGCAAGTCCTATGATCATACTATAGAAGAATGTCCTATCTTGATAGCCAAGATTAGGGACCCGAATCCAGTAGTAAACCAAAATATTCAGCTTATTGCTACTGAGCAGAAAGAACCAGAACCAAGAGTTAATATTGTGACTCGCACTGGTGCTTCTACTAGTAGGACATCGTAGGATGCCGAAAAGAATACAGGTCCTAAGTGGGTGCATAAAGCCACTGATAAATCAACACCACTTGACCTACAAAAGAACAAAGAAATGTTTCAGCAAGCTAAAACTTTCTTTGTTGAACCTACATCATCAGGATCACAAGTATTACCTTGTAGGGGTGTACCACAACAATAACATTGTGGGGTTAGTCCTATGCAGACATCGCAGGCTACCACATAGGGAAGGTGTGAAGAAGATGAGTTGACAGGAAGTGTCCAATCCTTCCTGCGGAGCTGCTTGAAACTCATACGAAATGAGAAAGCTATCAAAGAGCTTCAACGCATCATAGACCAGTATCAGCAGCCTTCTTCCATGAGCAGTAGGCAGTGTGTTTTTCATAATATTATGGGCCATACAAGAACAGGAAGAGAAATGAGACTTACAGCACAAATTGGAGAATTTTAAATGGATGAGGTAATCCTAGATTTAGGATCAAAGGTAAATGTTCTGACTAAGCAGACATGGGAACAGATGGGTAGCCCTAAGTTAGCCAGATCACCTATCCATCTGCGACTAGCCAATCAGCATAGGGTATCGCCACTGGGTCGATTACCACAAGTACCAGTTGATATTGATGGAGTTCATAGCTTTCTAGACTTTGAAGTCATAGAAATCATTGGCGATAGCAGACCATATCCAGCTTTACTAGGTATTGATTGGGCAATTGATAACATGGCTATTATCGATTTAAAGAAAAGACAAATGAACTTTGAGGATAATCAGATTCAAGTCATCGCAGCATTGGATCCTTTCCAGGGTCCTCATTATATTGAACCTATCAAAGCAGAGGAAGAGGTGCGTAATATGAAAAGCCTCTATCAGATGACTGTGAACCAGAGTGATTATATCAACCCCACCACAGAAGGACATATTAGTTCGCGATGTGACAGCTCATGCCCATCAGATTCAGATGTTGGCTTAGAAAATTGGCAGAATAGACTTTACGAAGTCTCAGCTCACAGATGTGCGTTTATGACTAAGTCACTGCGATGGATTGGCACAGAGGTTAAGGATATTTCGTCGTTTCATGGCTTAGCGGATGTCAATGACTTTTTACAACAGTTTGAGCAGGAAATTCCTCATGAGCAGAGGATGGGAGCTATTGACCTTGCAGTCAAAGCCACACCTGCAAGATGGTGGCATGCACATAAAGAACATATCACATCATGGGATGGTTTTAAGAGACTGATGGAGATTATTTTCTCTAATAACAAGGAGCCTTTACAGCAGAAATATACAAGAGAAAGTGACCCCATGTCACATATTAAGATTTGTGAACAGAGTTGGTCAGACATTCCATAGGATGAATGGGTTCACCTATTTATTCACACTTTAGACACAGTCCCAAGGAACTGGTACACTGAGACATAGTTGCGCAAAGGAACTATTACATGGCCAGTTATGATAGATAGCTTTCTACTCACTTTCACTTTTGAATATGAGTATCCAAGAATTGATCAGGCTATATATATTATAAATACTAAGATATTTGAAGGCTGTACCCTACCAGTGTATACTCATCCTGATTGGGCCATCCAGTTAGAACATGCGCTAGAGTGTTACAACTTTACAGAAGAGCTAGGTGATTAGGATGAGAATCCTCACAGTATCAACATTCCAGAGTCTGAAGGGACTCGTGAAGTTGATGGACCAAAGTTAGAGTTTCCAGCTGTCACAGAACCTATCAAGATTAAAAAGATCAATATTGGCACAAAAACAGAACCAAAGTTTGCCTCTATTGGATACTATTGGGATGATGAAACAGTAGGACACATCACAGTATCAGGACTTATTTCCCACTAAGTTCACAGAGATGAAGGGAATAGTAGGAGATTTGGGAGTCATGCGGATACCTTTAAAAGAGGATGTTAGGCCAGTTAAGCAATGTCCATACAGATTGAATCCTCGCTATAAAGAAAAAGTTAAGGATGAGATTGATAAGATGCTAGCAGTAGGCATCATCGAGCCAGTAGAAGAGAGTGAATGGGTTAGTCCCATGGTTGTGCAGGAAAATAAAACTAAAGGATAAATCAGGATTTGTGTTGATTTGCGCAAACTCAATGATGCATCACTTCATGACCCATTTCCGACACCTTTTACTGATGAAGTTTTAGACAATGTGGGAGGATAGGAGATCTACTCCTTCACAGATGGATTTTTGGGCTATCACCTGATAAGAATCCTTCCAGAGGATCGACATAAGACCACCTTTTCAATAGAATGGGGCTCATTCCAGTATACGGTAATACCCTTTGGTCTTAAAAATGCACCAGCTATTTTTTCTAGAGTAGTCGTTGATGTATTTAAGGAATACATCCATAAATTATTAGAAGTCTATTTTGACGATTGGACTGTATTTGGATTAATTGAGAAACATATAGGAGATTTAAGGCTCATGTTAGAGAAATGTAGGCAATAACATATTTCTCTTAACTTGAATAAATGTATATTCTATGCACCATTTGGTATTTTGTTGGTTCATATTGTTTGCAGACAAGGCTTGATGGTAGATCCTGCAAAGATTGCCATCATTGTAAATCTTCCAGCACCCACCTCAGTCAAGCAATTGAGGATAGTGCTTGGTCATACCGGCTACTATAGAAAATTCATCAAAGGCTATGCAAAGATCACAGCACCTATGGAAAAGCTGTTAAAAAAAGATGTGAAATTCCTATGGAATGAGGAATGCCAGCAAAGTTTAGACACTCTTAAAGAGAACATGGTTACAACACCTATCTTAGTATTCCCAAATTGGAACAAGCCATTTCATGTACATGTGGATGCATATGGCATCGCACTGGGGATTGTCTTAACACAACCAGGAGAAGGGGGTATTGATCACCCTATCGCGTACTCCAGCAGAAAGTTATCTACCGCAGAAAAGAACTACACCAATACAGAAAGAGAAGGATTAGCTATGGTGTATTCTCTACAGAAGTTCATGCACTACCTGTTGGGTGCCCCATTCAACATATTCACTGACCATTCCACTTTAAAGTATTTGGTCAATAAACCAGTGTTAGGGGCGAGGATCTGCAGATGGTTACTCTTATTTCAGGAATATGATTTTGAAATTATTGTAAAACCAGGAAAATTAAATTCCAGAACTGATCATCTATCGCGAATAGACTCAGGAGAAGAACCAAGTAATTTAGAGGATAATTTTCCAGATGCACAATTGTTTTCTATCCAGATCGCAGATGAGTATTACGAAGATATTATCCACTTTCTCACTACAGGGTGGGCACCAGTTGAGTTTACTAAGCAGC
Source organism: Pseudotsuga menziesii (assembly GCA_001517045.1). Lineage (NCBI taxonomy): Eukaryota > Viridiplantae > Streptophyta > Pinopsida > Pinales > Pinaceae > Pseudotsuga > Pseudotsuga menziesii. Next base: position 26,048 of record LPNX010069555.1, read on the forward strand.
AGAAGAAATAGTTAGTTGTGAAAGTAGTATATTTCACTTTGATCGCAGTACAATTATACAAGTTAGGTCCAGATGAAGTCCTGCACAGATGTGTGATGCCGCATGAGAAAGAGGCTATTATTCGAGAAGCACATTCAGGTATCGTAGGAGGTCATTTCGCAGGAAATCCGACTGCACAGAAAATTCTAGCTGTAGGATTATGGTGGCCTACTTTGCACAAAGACACTAAGGAGTTTTGCAGATGCTGCGATATCTACCAGAGGGTAGGAAAACCTTCACGGAGAGATAAAATGCCACTGCGACCACATATTACGTTGCAGGCATTTGACAAGTAGGCTATAGATTTTGTGCGTCCTATCAACCCACCAGGAAAACAATTTGGTGCGAGATACATCATCACAGGAAGAGAATACCTCACCAGATGGGCAGAGGCCAAAGCAGTAAGGAATTGTGATGTTGCTACAGCTGCACAGTTCATTTTTGAAAACATCATTAGTAGATTTGGATGTCCAACAATTTTGATGAGTGATCAAGGCATACATTTTCTGAATCGCACTATTGAGGCCTTGACGGAGGAATTTCAAATACAACACCATAAGAGCACTCCCTACCACCCACAAGCTAATGGTACGGTGGAGGCTTTTAACAAGATTCTAGAAAATGCTCTTACTAATATTTGTAACAGCCAAAGAAATGATTGGGACCTTAGGGTTAATGCTGTATTATGGGCTTATAGAACTACATGCAAGAAACTTACAGGACACACACCTTTCAGCATGGTGTATGGACAAGAGCTTGTTATTCCTATGGAATATATTATTCCTAGTTTAAGAATTGCTCAAATTACTGAGATGGTTGATGCAGATACGATGAATGATAGATTAGCGCAGCTGCTTTCCTTAGAAGAAGATAGATTCATCGCAGGATTTCATCAAAAAGTGCAAAAGGCACAAGAAAAAGCTTGGCATGACAGGCACATCAAGAGCAAGAATTTTGAAAAGGGAGACCTAGTGCTCCTTTATGACAGCAAGTTTGTTAAGCTTCTAAGGAAGTTCAAGACACATTGGTTGGGGCCATATCAAATTCAGCAAGTTACAAAAGGAGGTGTCGTTTAGCTCAGTAAACTGAATGGGGAGCTTGTTCCTACTTGGATTAATGGCAGTAGGCTTAAGCTTTATAGTGATAGCCACTCCACCTCCCAATCATAATGCAGGGAACTACCTGTACAGATGTCCAGTGTAGTTGAAAGGAGACATCACACCAGAAGTAGTCTACACGAAAAAAAGGGGGTTTATTTTGCGCAAGTTTTGAACATTGCGGAATTTTAACAACTTGGCGTGAAAAATTTTGGTTCATGACGATGCGGTGCGACATCACAGTGATGCGATGTTGCCCATGCCAAGTAGATGATTTTGGAAAGGGATATAGGGCCAGTCATGTCACCTTCTGCTAAGCAGTTAATCCAGATACGACAGCTATCCGTTGCCCTAGATTTGGAAACAGTACAATGATTTTCCCAGATTTGGTAAATCTTGGTCGAGACCGGCGGCTGTGCACACTGCTCGAAGGAAATTTGATCGGATTTTCAGAAATTAATGAGGATCAAAACAACGGGTGTTGTCTTGTCCATGCAATAAATTCCGCCGATGGGTCCAACCTAAGTGACCATTGCTTCAGATATTATCGCCTTCATTATAAGTACATAGATCATTCACACAGAAGGGTTACTTGTGTGATTTCTCAGAATTATAGAGCAATTTGTAAGAGTTTTTTTTTAGCAGAGATACTTCAGTTATAGAGTGCTAGTTTCCTCAATTTCACAGCCATTGCCAGTCCATATTATTGCACCAGGTGGTGTATGTCCGAGAAGGAACCTTTAGACGATGTTGTGTGATGATTCTAGTGTGGTGGCCTCGAGTCTGCTATGATGACGTCACCTAGGGTTGTGAAATTAGGTGCACCATAGGTCTGACAGACACCAAGGATGAGGAGTCAACCACAGATAGTAGAAGAGTCCAACCCAGAGCAGAGAAGAAGAAAGATGAGAAGATCACTGAAGATAAGAAAATAGAGAAGATGAATAGTGAGAATAAGAAAGAGAAGGGCTCCCAACTATGTGCATGGAGTTTCCCAAAAGATCTCACGAAAAGAAAAAAGGACCAAGAAATAGGCATCCAAGACTCAGAAAAACAAAAGGAAATGGGAAAGGAATGAAGCAAAGATGTTGAAAATGAGAGAGATACAGAAAATGTCAAAGAAGGTAGTTACATTAAAGCTGGAAAAGGACATGTCTCCTCATGGAAGTTCTACCAATGTGCATATATCCAAGGAAATTCAAATTACCGGAATGAAGATCAACTTAGATGTATGCTGAATAACATCTACTTTCCATATATTCAGAATGATGATGGCTTTGATGAATCTGTTCGGACAAGCGCTCCAGTAGAATTTTAGGTGAATGGTACAAACCTGACTGAGGTAGCAGGAGGAGAGATCGTTACAACAAATTTAGCAGCCTATAAATGATCCACCATTTATTCTGGAGCTCACTTAAGGAAAGCGTTGATACTATTTTAGATAAAGCAGCACCAGACTGTGTCGAAGCTATGGACAAAGAAGTCACAGGACTCAGAGAAATATTTGAAAGAACTTCGCAGGAAGCCAAGGAGAAGCTACAGTAGGAGAAGCCAGCTGTTAGTGGCTTGGGGATGAGCCACAAGTAAGTGTTAGGGGACTGTTGGAGCAGGGCCCCACAGCTACAGGAAAAGCTTCTATATCAGGACAAGAAATTCAAAGGAAATAGTACCTAAAGCGACCGAGAAGAGAGAGCTCAACCACTGCACTTAAGGCAACGATGAAGACAGGAGGGCTCAACTACCCTCATAAAGGAAAAGGAGCAATGGGCCAAGGTATTGAAGACAAAGGACAGAAGGGGAGCGACTGAGGAAGCGGCACCGATACCCATGATTAGCACCGGGAAGTGTGGACTGCAGAGAGATGCAGTGTGACCAGTAAGTGGCAGTCCACAGTACAGATACACCGACTATCACAATTAGGGTTTTTGGGTTACTGTTGGGAAAGGCCCACAGTGTTGTATCATGGTGAGACCTTCGGGCCACCTATTTAAGCATGTGTTTTGTATTGTAAAAGGTTAGATATTTGGTTAGTTATTTAGCTAGCAAGACATTTAGATAGATAATTAGTTAGTTGGTCAGTTAGCTGTTCTTTGAGTCGAGCTCTGGTTCTGTTGTTAAGTCTGTATTATCTTACTGCAACCAGTAGCTGGCTCCTTGAGCATGAATGTAACAATTCGTAGGGATTGAGAGAGAGAGAGAGAGATAGAGAGAGGAAATATTGTAAGAAGAAAGCAATATAGGAAGAGAAGAGATCTAAGAGAAGGGCTCCCGGCTGTGTGTGTGGAGTTTCCTAGAAGATCTCAAGCTGCATAATAGGTTGTAGTGGAACTGTGTGTACTCTCTCCAGATATAATATAAACACAAGTTCCTGTGGACGTAGCTTCCTCCCTGGAAGTGAACCACGTAAAATCCGTGTGTTGTGCGATTGTTTCATGTGATTGTGTTTACTTATTTGCTATCCGTTACCTGTTACATGAGCTTTGTTTAACAGTTAATGAATGTATGTATGCTATCCTTTAGTTTAAAGTAATATAGAAGGTTGAACACAAGTTGACTGTATCAAGTAGTTTGTATATGAGTTTATCAGTGCTTTATTCATGGTAGTGACAGTTACTGTGTTAAGTGATTCCTGTACATTTAGTTCAGCAAGTTGAGCGCAATAGATGTTAAACATAATAGACTGAAGAAGTTTAAGTGAAGTTTTTTAACACCCTGGTGAAGGTTAACTGAGCTATTATAAACATAAGGAAAGCCATTGGACCTTGAGAGTTGGAGAGTCCTATTGAGTCTTACTATAGAAGCTATCACAGTACAGAAAATCGATATCGCACCATCGGAGGAGCCACGGTGTGGGATATCGCAGGTAAAGATTCAAGTGAAAGAGAAGTTTGCGCATCATCCTAGAAGCCGCGATGCGATAGGAGTCAGTTCCATAGTAGAGTTAGCTGAGAAGAGAGAAACAACATCTCATAGAGAGATCCCACTAGTTAACCAGAATCTAGAGAAACCTAGGATGCTACAGAACCTGGTTGAGGACACTTGAGTCTTCAGCCACCCCATATAGGATCACTTCAGGTGAGACTTCAGGCCGTTCTACGGTCTATCGCCGAAAGGGCCAGTGAGCTAGGGGTTTTGTTGGTACATTACAGTAAACCTGGGTCTACCCATAGCAAACCAACAGTAACTCACATTTCATTCGGTGAAGGTGTCGTCATTATCATGTTGTCTCTCTTTCCATATGACCGTTTTTTTATCAACAAGAACCTGTAAAAAACCATCACAAGACTTGTTAGAGGCATTCTTAATCATCCAAATCAATAAAAATGAGCTACATTATCTTGTGCAATCACTTTTATTTCTCCACGTCCAGCATCGCCTATGTCCCATTGAGGAAAGGTGGTGGCACCGCCTGTGCGCTATGTTTTCGGCACAGTTCTAGTGGGATACCACTTATCCCACAAGGGATAAGAGCGGTGCCCACTTCCATGATTTTATGTCTTGCCATATAAGCCCAAAACACCATTAAAAATAAAAATTGAAGGCATAATATGAAAGAGTAGGGTCTAGGATATTACCTAGAACTAACGGTGCACGAATCCGACAGTGGATGCTCCTGATATCAGTGACAAAAAACATGGCAAAGAAAATGCTCCAAAAGTTCTCCATTATGGTTAAATAGTAAAATGTTTTTATCTTTTACTTTTTAAATGAATTTTATATACATTTTAGGGTTTGACATGCTATAGTTTTGTTTTAAAATCATGTATTACTCAAAATCTATTAGTCGTAATCCTTTAATGTCTGTTATTGGGGCATTTAACACTTGTTTTTGATTCGTTGAAGAATAGAAGAGCAGTAGCAGTAAATTTTTGGGAGTTCATTTTTGAATTTTTGGTACTACCATAAAAAAATTCTTTGAGCATTTATTGAGACACTTTGGTCACACTCTCGAAACTTAGCATCAAAGGTCAGAGTCTGTTTTTTATTCTTTTCAGGCTCGTAAAATCTCTCATCATGAAAAGAGACCTACTGGAGTCTTCTTTAAACTCTTTTCGGGCTCCTTAAATACAAAAAGATTGTCGAGTGATCTTGTCTTCTTCACGCTCATTAAATCATTTGAAGAGTCGTTTATCTGACTGTAGGTTATCACTTTTCCGGTTCAGGTGAACTATTTTATGAAAAAGGACACTATGGATTTTTCTTCTGTGATCGTTCAGACTCTCTAAACATGAACAATACCGAGTTTTCTTTCATTGGACTTGTTAAATTAAACATTGAGAGACCCTCTTTTGGGAATGAACCCCTCCTCTGTCAGGTTTGTAAAACATATGAGTTTGGACTTGTCTTCGAATGAGTTATACTGAGTGTTTATTACCCTCTTTGAACTCATAAAACCGAAAAGAGGCACTCATCAATCATGATGGAGAAAATGGGAAGGGAATCATTTTGCAAATAAATGGAAATAATTTGTTGTTACCTTTGAACATGGCACTTGTCTACATATCATTTTAGTCAATTGGGTATTCAGCTGATCTCCATGACGACCCACTTTCATGATTCATATCACTCCTTTGAGTCTTTCAAAAGAATGCATAGTCCACCATCACACTGTGTGTTTGTCTGGTCTAGTCATGCTGCCAAGGCTCTTGTCATGTCATCCAATGTTCAAAGGGAAGTTGAATAAGTTCTACCTCTACAGTAAAAAAAGTCTCTGTGTCAATACTTTTGAGTTAGTCTTATGGTTACTACATTCACATTATTCCAAAACTATGTTCCAAGTTTCCTGTCATTGATGTGGGACTCATCATGGCCCTCCTTCGACGAGACTATTCGTCGACATCACCTCATCATCTAGGAAATAGTATTAGAAAAAAAATTTAGTACCTTGAGATTTGTATGCCTTAATGACAGGTTCTCTCACTTTCGACATAGTTTCACATCATTAACCTTTGATCGATAGAATTAACTAGGTGTTCGACATCGAGACATATATTCACGCTCAGTAGATTGTACTAGGGTACCTTGGGAATCATTGACATCAATGGTGACCTCCCTCGCACTTGTTAACGGTTCACATCGGTTGTCGGTAATTAAGTGGTTTCTACCATGTTTGACTTCAGATCATTGTAATCACATGGATAGACTCGTACTTTGTGGAAGACGAGATGAAGACCCTGCGTATTTGTTTAGCGCTCATAGCTTTCCCTAGGTTGTGACAGAGTTTTGTATTTCTAGCATGGATCCACATTTGTATGGTCGTGGCTATGCTCAAATTTGCGTCTATATGACATAGATCTACGTTGTACGTCCAAGTTTGAGTCCTCTATCACATGGATCTATGTTATATTCTAGTAGCCATGCTTGTTTATTCCTCTCATGGATCTACCTTGTATTGGTCCACGGCCATGAGTTGGTTACATTTGTCTATGATTCAAAAGTATTGATGTACTATAGATGCCTACTGGATGACATTCTCTGACTGAGCTGACATTTTCACCTCGAAGTGACAACTTGTTCTCTCAAAGCTCTCGCTTATCATATCCCTCTAAGTCTCATGCTTTGAGGGGAATTTTGTTATACCTAAATCCTGTCACCATCATGTGATAAGACCCTTAACTTCGATGTTTTCCCTTAATCCCAACACTTAGAGTGGAAACTTGCTCTATTTGTCAATTCTACTTGAAAAAACCTGGCACCATGTTTTCCCTGTGGCCGATGAGCGGTACCATGCTCAACACCACCTGTATCCTGTTTTAGAGAAGCGGTGCCACCGCCTATGCTATTTGGTATAAAAGTAGTTCTCATCTAAAATGCTCTGTCATAAGGGAAGAAAAGCGATACCCTAGGTAAAATGGGAAAAAGAGAAGTTTCTTGAGGCTTCTAGAACTTGGGCCTCGTGTCCTCCCTTATCCCTATCATTGTGGGTTAGTTTGAGCTCAAGATTCCTCATGGTAGGATCTTGGAGCCACCTCACCCACCATTCTCTCAACTATCCCTATCCATTGAGCCTTATAAATACAAGCTCATATCCATAGTTGAGGGGGAGAAATATAGAGGTATTGTTATGCTGTTGGATTGACTACCTAGTCTAAATCATTGGAGAGCATAGAGAGAAAAGTTAGAGCTTATAGGGATGAAGTGTTTGTCTTGTGGAGGGGCTTGTCGACACTAAGGCAACAGTTGTAAGATTCTCCATACATTGTTAATGCAAAGCTGATTTCCGTCCCACATTACTGTTGTTTTGATTTCACATCTACATGTTGTTAGATTCCTTAGTCACTAACATGGATATGTAGATGATCTTTGGGTAGCTTTGATGTGTTTTCATGTTTGATCTATTTTCAGGTACTCAGGTTCACAATCGAAGCAGTATTCCAGGTGTCTACAGTATTCAGGGAAGGTCTTCATCCTTTGTCATTCACTCATTTGTTCTGGATCTGAACCATTCAGACCAAAGGAACAAATTTTGTCCACAGAAGGTGCAATATTCCTGATAAAAACAGGTGCCTCTCTAGCCACTTATGCGTCGTTACTCCAAGGTATTGATTTTCTTTCTATGAAAATTCCCATGCCTTATAGTCAAACCAGTCCTAGATTTTCAGTCTTGTCAGATGCCACAACATGTCCTACTTCTCCTTTGCACTAGGTTCCTAGAAACAAAACCATTTGTTGACACAGATAAGTCAAAATTGGTTCACTCTCTTTTGACACCCAAAACACAACAATATCCATGAGCAGGGCCCATATAGGTTTTACCTCATCTAGCAACACCTGCAGAACAGATAAAGTCTCACTCGAGATATTTGAGTGAGGACTGCCGAAACCAAATTTCTGCATTATGAAGGAGGATCACGCATCTATTATCAACTGAGTGCGAGGTTTGGAGATATTGGGGTTGTTGGGCCTCATCAATATGCCACATTTTGGGATATTGGTAAAATCTAATGCATGTGTGAAGCATCTCTTAGCATGCTTCCATGGCGGTTTTCTGTGGTTGGACCAGCCAGTAGCAGTCACCGTTGCACTCATTTTAGATATCACAAGGCTTCCCAAGGAGGGGCCCAACCCATCACAGTATTTTTAGGGGAAGGAAAATGATAAGAAGCTAGAAGCAAATATGATGAGGAGGTATAACTTGTAGCATGATGGGAGGGAAAACGCCATTCAAAGCATAAATGATCAAGCTGTATGCATCGTAGCATGGATTCTGGCCAGCGAGATAGTGAGGAAAAACTGACCCAACCAGTGTACTTTGGGGGTCATCACATGCACATAGAGTGTGCATATGAACTAGTATTTGTTCTTAATGAACCAGTTGAAAGACAATGCACTAGCAGTCCAGGTGGGGAAACGACCATTCACTTACAACTTACTTCTTATTTTGATTGTGCTCATTGCTTGGATGGAGCCCAAATATTATCAATGGATGGGTGTCGAAGCTACCAATTTTTGCAAGGGATCATGCTACCATAACCTCTAGTATGTTAAGGAATCAGAGTGGCTCAAGGACTACTCAATTGAGTTTATTGGAAAGCGTTGTAGGCTGCAACCATGAAGGTTCTATGACTATCAGAGTAGGCAATGGAAAAATTCCAATGCGTTGATCGGTTTTCAATAGGGCCACATGCAATTCATGTGCAGGCATGGAGAGACCCAAATAAAAAGTGGTTTCCTACAACGTAGAAGCTTTCTGACGCAGAACTGGAGGTCATTGTTGATTATTGGCCCACGGACTGGCGAGAACCTGTTAGCATAGAGGAAGTGTCGATGGTTCCACCAATTGATGCTCTGGTGGATCCTCTACTAGAACCACAGAGCGAGCATGATCCAGATGAAGCATCGAAAAGGACCCACACTAGTTTAGAAGTAGAGTGTATATCCAAGGAATCCTTCACTAAGAAGCGATAAGGCCAGGGTGCGACCAACATCACCGCACCTATGACTGAAGAACAATCGAGTCGTATCATTGCAGTAATTACAACATCGACTGATGTGACGGGAGAGCAGCTAAAGAAGTAAGTGATCGACGGATTTGGTGAGGTACACACTCACCTTAATTAATTAATTGATGTAGTTTTGAACAAGGTACTAGAGGAAACCACTTTGCAGAAGGTTGGGACAATTAGAATTGGGAAGCAGAACATGAATGTTCAAATTCACCACATGCGATCGAGACCAATAGTGATGATAGAAACACCTCACTTCAATAGTTTTGGGACATCTCATTGGGCATCAATGAACTTTCAACACAGACATTGGTTCAGTTGCAGAGGGTTTCCAATAAGGAGTTGGCAGATAGAGAGAAGATAATTGGAGACCACCCGTTAAGGTCGTAGTAGAAAGAAACTGAAGCAAGAAAGTAGATTGAGAATATGAAGAAGGCGCAAGATTACCCGATGGTAGAGAAAGTGCAACTCTCAGATAGTAGGTTTTTTTTAGAGAAGGAAGTTTCTATTTCTTGTCAACAAGTGGTGGAAATCACTGAGGATATGGATGTAGAGGAAAAAGTGTGGGGATTTGGAGCCATAATTGCACAACTAAAGCATATAAATAAACATATGCATGAATTGTAAATCTAGGCACACCACCAGAGAAATATGCAGAGAGAAAAATCACCATTGAGTACTTGGTGATGCAGCTGGAGGAAATGGAGCAAGAAGCCAAGAGAGTCACAGATGCGACTACACAATTTTGGGGAATTGTAGTCTAGGATGCGCAGTTGGAGAAAATCACCATGCAGTTGCAAGAAGATAAGTGACAGTTAGACACACTGAGGACGTTTCTCAAAGAGATTCCCCAATTTGTGCATATCACAAAAGCGACAAAGCTAAAGGACTTACAAAAACATGTTTCGAAGGCAAGGGAGCGTCAACAAAGGCACACAATGCAATTGGATGAATTTCAAGACATTGGAGCACAACTCTCAGTAAATGAAGTTTCAGTACTATAGGAATTTTAGGATAGCCAAAGGGATGTCACTGCAAATATTTTTGAGCATCCACTGAAACAAAAAGTGACAAAAAGCAGGGAATCAATGAGAAGATCAAAGAGCAGGTCAAAGAGATCACCCAGTAGTATGAGGACTTCATGGTAAAGATCAGCGGTTACACCATTTCCAGCTGACGTGTCTCGAGGGAAATCCAAAATATTGTGTTGGGGGGGGGGATGCTGGTAGGCATATTTGAGGATAATTAGTTGTGCAGCATCGTGGATGTTGTGTAAATTCAAAGATTTTGTGTAAGGTGGAAGTTGGTGCGCAAGCCGAAATGGTCATATTTTTTAGGATTTTGACCACATTTTGTATATTTTGGTCACATTTTGTATATTTTGGTCATTATTTTGTAGATTTTGGTCCAAGTAGTTAGGAAGTTAACTTAAGTGGACTGCCAATGTAAAGGTGTAAGCCTATAAGTAGACCTAAGATTGTGAATGTTGGGACATCTTTTGGAGATCTTTGGATATGTTGATAATCTGGAGATCAAACCTATGTAAGAGATAAATTGAAGAACTAATTTTGGGAACCTGTATTTTGTTGCGAAGGCTAATATGATAAGACGGATATGGGGAGGAAATACTGTGCCTTTTTACATCTTCCTGTTTTCTAGTTTTTCACAATCTAAATGTGAAGGAATACTAGGTTATGATGTTTAGTTGTGAATGATGCAATAATTTTATGTTATGAATGATGATATCTTAATAGGTATGTTCATGCTTCGATGCTCATGTTGCAGTCTGAGTATGTTGATTTGATCCACTGAATGATAATATGAATATGTTAATATGAATGATTAGATATTTTAAGTAATGTTTCATTGAGTTGATAATATATGCATGGTCCTATAGTCTTCCCTCGAACATATCGGGTGAGACTTCATCTACTCCGTAGGTGTTGCTGGATGGGGTAAAACCTATCTGGATCGGCGCTCAAGGAGATCGTTGTGTTTTGGGTGTCGACAGAGTGTGAAACCCTATCAACTGAACTGTTTCAACACCAATATTCTAATTATTTAGTGCAATTTAATAGATCTATGAATTCAAGGTAGGATTAAGTAAAAACTTTATACATATTCATAATAAACGAAATACATCAGTCAACCATATTCACATAGTATCCTTTAATTTTCATAAATGAAACCTAATTGAATAATATCGAAATTTACAATAAAATTGACATGTTTACAATGTCTAGAATTTTTTATGTTGTCGAAGCCTATTTTTGTTTCCAAAACCATTGCCAAAAACTCTTGCAATATCACCAAAATATGTCGATACTTTTCAACTTATTCACTGCTGAAATATCCACTATAATATTCAGATGGATTTCCCATCACTGATAACCCATTGGCTTCCTCCCTTCCATTCCCTGAAGGGTACTCTCCTTCCCCAAGGATCCCCAAGATCAACAGGCCTGATATTATGTGGATAGAAACTGAAATACAATTCCAGGATGTTGCTGGGAGGCTCCCAACCTCGCTTACATTTTATTAAACCACAGTATCATGACTTGGAGTTTGAGACCGCAAACTTCTATTTCGTATAGTTTTGACCATTTCCTGATGGGATCCTTATTTCATGTCAAATTACATAAGAATGTGTTAAAATATCCACATGAACATTTTTTCTTACTTCTTCGATGGTTATTGTTGATGTTGTGTATTTTCCTTTGCACTCACTTTTTTCTCAACATGCCTATAAACCATTGATTCTATTTAGTTTACATATACATGTGAGAACTATTTGATTCAGGTAGTTGATAGACCACAATTCATGGTGATTTGTGATTTTTGTATTGTCACATGAATTGGTATGAAGTACATCACATTGCCCATTTCCTACTTGGACATCACACCAAATTGGATAACCGAAGATACTTGGTTCTATTTCACTGTCTGTTAACAGATAATATTGCTTCAGATAGCCAACCGATGGAGTGAAAATCCGTAAGAGTGTGCAAAACTAGCTCAACCCTTGTTTGCAATATGTATATTTTCCTTGGTTGTACCCATTCTCTTGAAAAATATAGGACTCCCATGAAACACTCATTCCATCCCATGTACCATAGCATTCTATAATATTTTTTCGAGTTAATAAATGAAAAAAGTACTAAACATTATAAAAGACAAAAATCCAAGGAAAAGGGGGAGACTTGAATCATGTCGTATTGAATATTTGAAACAGAAGAAAACAGACAGTACTAGTCACCCTTAAAAAATGACACATAATTTTGTATCTACAGTCAATACACCAATTACATTTGTATAAAGAAAATGTACCAGTAATTTGATTAGATCTCCACCAATGGGTTATCCTTCCCGTCATCTATGGAGCCTTTCATTAATGATATGGCATTGATGGATTTCATTATGGAAGTTAGTTAGTCAAGACTTGTGTTTCCAAGTGTCCATTTTGTGTCATGTTATGTGTCCAAGGGAATTCAAACTAGTGTCGGTCATTCCTCAAATATTGTTGAACAATCATGTTGGCCTTCCTTGTGTTAGTATATAGTGTTGGATCTCACAGCTCTACTAAATTATATCAGCCTATTGATATCAGTTTTTTGTCAATTGATGTGGGATACATTAATTCCCTCCTTCCGATGGATCTATTCCCATCGACACCAAATTATGATCTAGGAAATGGATCTAGGAACCCCAATGAGTACCTTGGATCTTGCAATCATTGGTTTTAGGTTTCCTCGCAAATGACTGTGGATATACATCAATAATCCTTGATTGTTTGATTATATAAGTGTTCGACATTAAAACATCTATTTGTACTTATTAGTTTGTACTCAAGTACCTTGGATTCCACCATCATTATCGGTGGGTCTTCTTGCAGTTGTTAATGGTATACATCAACGACTGCTAATCATATGGTGATTTATTATCCTTAGCATCAGCTCATATATTCGCACTATATAAACTCACACTATTGTTGGTTTGTATTCAAGACATTGGGAAAGATAGTTGTATCACTTTGTTGTTGGCAACAAGAAATCCCATTTTAAACTATTAAGATGGGAGCCCCATTATCCTTTAATTGACCTTTGAGGCCATAATATTCTTATGGGAGTTTTAAACTGTAAGTATTGTGTTTTGGACTTAATAAAATTTCCTTCTAAACCTTGTTTTTTTAGGTTTTACGTATTTCGGAAGAGCCCTTTTCCTTTTTCACATATTTTTGTGTTCTCGCAATCCGCAATAAAGATTGTAGAAATCATGTTTTGGAGGTTTTCCATAAACCTTTTTCCACATCCCACAACCCGCAATTATGGATTGCAAGATTTTTTATTTTCTTTCAATAAATTTTTTGTCTTTCCGCATTCTGCATTCTGCAAAGGCAGATTACAGAAGGAAAAAATCCCTTTTTTCGAAATAAAGCTATTATATTCTGGTTCCGCATTTTGCATTTTGCAAAGGTAGATTACGGAAGGCGAAAAAGTCATGTTTCACTCTTTTTGTTCTTATTTTGGTTCTTCCTTCCACATTTCTCCAAGGTGGATTATCAATTACGGAACTTTAATAATTTGTCCTTCATTTATAATTCCAGTTCCTCCTTCCACATCCGACAAAGGCAGATTACGCAAGGAAGAAATCATAACATCCAAATCTTTCTGAATTTTTTTACCTCTGCATTTTGGTTTCCCACCTTGATCTCAGATGTCCATTTATGCCAGATCTATGACCTAGATCTATTTTGTCGTTGATTTCTGGGTTATTTAATTTGTTCAAATTTATGAAATCTTCACCATTTCACTTGTATTTTTACCACGTATTTTTCTCGCTTGATATTACAATCTCTCTGGTCCTCAAGCTTTCCGCTGGTAATTGATTTTCCTTCACGACTATTTTTTCTGTTATTTCCAAACGGTGGTAGGTTTTTTAACCATGGTTGCTCAATTTCAATCAAAACTTGCTTCCATGATGTCTAGAAACACCATATTGAAAACTGCTCTATAGGAGAAGAAGAGTAAAGACCCCAATGCGAGTATATTCACTGATACCAGTGGGCATGTCTTTGAAACCCTTAACTTGGGCTGGTCGAGAATTTACTCCATTTTTGACAATTACAATTTTTCTACAATTCCCCATGACCATACTGCATAAGAAAAAATTAGGAGTTCTCAAATCCATTACATTGTTGCTCGCCCTCCTGTTATGCCCTACATGGACCCAGTTAAGTGGGAATTATATAATGAAAAACCTAAGGAACACTCCTTTGATGATGATGTTCATACCCCAGTGGCCTCTTTCCATCCTGATGTTTTCTCCAAGGCTTATGCACTTGGACCTCCTCTACAACATTTGAGCTCTAAATTTATCGATGATTCCATGTCCTGAATTAACCTTGAAGAAGTGGTAAAATCATGGATAGAAAACCTAGCTGAATGTGTCCTGAAGCCAACCAATTATTGCCATGTTTCTTGGTTTAGGGAACCCTTTTAATTGCTTGCGTCCATTTTTTCCCGGTTGTATGAAATTCCAAACTGTTCAATCTTCAAAGCTGAATGGGTTCTTGTATCCCACCATATATTTCTTACAGGTGAATCCTTTAATTGGGCACATATTTTATCTATCAATTTGAAAGAAGAAATTGGGAAATATCAGAAGACCCCAGGCATAAGGAAGTCGACATTCTATATGTTGGGTTATTTTATGGATGTGTTTTGCGCCAGTTCTACTCTTCCAGCCATGGGTTGGAACTGGAGTAAAAATTTGCCACCAGTACATATCTATTGCTCATATATGTGGGATGACAGCTTCTTTCCTCAAATTTATGAGATTTGTGACCTATTTCTAGGGTCAATGTACCATAAGATATTCAAGGAAGATGCTCCATATTTTTCTGAAAGAGCCAGAGCATTGATCACTTTACATGGCGATTGGTATGTCGAAGAGTATTTCCCCTACATTCGAATTTGGGGTAGTAATAAAGTTCACCTGTTTCCTAGAATAGTGCCAGATCAAATGGTGTTACAGGGTCCAAAAGAAAGGCTTGGCCCAAATTTCCCTTGAACTTGGATTCTCTTGTTTTGCAAAATTCCATTCATGCAACCTTCTTGGGTAAAAAAATCACTAGTATGAACCTAGGGGAAGCACCCAAGAGGATGCACGACCCAAAGTCATACATGGCCAGCCTCTTTGTGTAGGATCATGCTAGGTTTTAATATGATAATCAAGATGAATCTGATGACTCAATCTACAAAGAAGCTATTAATTTCCAGGAGGAATTGAGTAATATTTCTAACCCAAATGTTAAATCTCATGTCTTCAAATACCAAAAGGATCTCAAGGATTCCGTCCTCCATTACAAGTAGGTGAAAATGACAATAGAGGAGAAACTTCAGAGGAAAAATATGGAAAATGAGGAAAAAGAGAAAGAAGCAAGCTCTTCTTCTGCCCTTGATATTCAATCAAAATACAAGGGTAAGGTTGTTATAGAAAATCCTGCAAGAACTCATCCTTCTCAAATGATAAAGATCCTGCACAAAGGGGCAGAGTTCAAGAAAAAGATTGAAAATATTAGCTCATAGCTGCAGACAAAAACAGAAGAGGTTGAATATTATCCTAAGAAGCACAAGACTCAACTCGTTCTTGAACAAGTAAAGGTACAACAAGCACCAGCTACTGATCCACAGTCGATGCCTCAAGAAGTGACTAGGGAATAAAATCCACTGCCACCAGTCCAATTTGCTCCACGAGAACAAGTACCTATGCAGGTTCCTCTAATTCAGTAGGTAGAACCTCCACCTCGAGCTGATATTGAAATTCATGAAATACATAGTGACTTGGAGAAATAAAGTGTACCTTATTCTTTCCCTGTTAATATACTTACTTCCATGACATCTTCTATCCCTATCACTCAATTATATGAGAATATGTTTCTTTCATCATTTTCCCAATTTTCCTTTTTTGAATTAAATTTATCCCTTGAGGCTACCACCAACACTCCTTCGTTACTAATTGATGTACCTAGCCCTTCCTCCCCTCTTACTTCACATATTCCTTTGACCCCCTTAGCACCTCGCATTACCCCAATATCCCGACATTCTGATTTTCACTAATTAAACATTCCTTCCATCTCTACAATTGCTTCCCCCCCAATTGATACACTTATCCTCACTTATTCCTCATCCCTTGCACCTATTTTCCCTACCTCTCCTATTATAATTTCACCTATTAGTGTGGAAATTCCCATTTCCCAATATCAACTTGATCCCTAGTCACTCCTCAACAAGAAACCATCTCAACTTCAGAAGAGATGGCAGACTTTGGTGGGGATGTTGTAGTCTCCTTGGGAAAAAAAAATTGGAGCAGAAAAGATAAAGTAGTGATCAAAAAGGGAACCAAGAGGACAAGGGAAGCTACAGTTAAACAGGTTCCTTCTCTCAACCAAGGTATTTGGAAGTCAGATTCCCTTGATATCAAGCAAGGGGATTTAGATGCAGTGGCTTCCATGGGAGATTTTGTAGGAGCCAACTTTGATTCAATTTCATAGTTGAATAAGGACCTTCTGGATAAAGAACAAGAGTTGCAAAATACCAAAAAAGACTTGGTAGCAGCTAGGACACATAAAAAACAAGAGTTCTAGATTCTTAAGCAAGAACATGAAGACAAGTTAAAGAAGTCACATAAGAAGAATGATTATCTCAAGAAACATATTGAGAAATCATATGTTATGAATCAACAACAAGAATATAGGATTGATACCATTGAGCAACAGCTCAAGGACTCTCATCTAGTTTCAATTGATTCCTCTTTCTCCAAACTGACAACAGAATAGTTTAACAAACTAGCTTGCAAGGTCCATTATTAATTCTATCTGTCCATGGCTAGTTTGTATAGAGGTTTCAATGAAATGCATGAACTATATAATACATTTGAGCGTTAATCTAATATCCTGCTATATCATAATACTCACAGGAGAGAAGCATCCAAGGCCTTCGACAATGTACTAGAGTGACAAAAGCACATCAAAGATAGACCATATGATTTCCCACTCATGGATAAACTTCAGACAAAGAAGACCGAAGTCACGATTGAGACCTGGGAAAGCATCTACAATGTAGTGGAATCCATCATGAAATATGGATAGGTGGCATGCAAATGAAGGTGGTTTTCTACTGAAACTTTTCTCTTTTTTCTCGACATGCCATCTTTGGATTCGATTGATCAGGCGCTTCCCCCAAAGCTGAAATTGGAATAAATCGAAAGAAATTTTGCTACAACCAAGGATCAGATCCAGGAGATCACCAGCTTAGTATGCAATAAATCATGAGATGGATTGAGATACCCCATGCTGCTATGGTGATAATACAAGTGTAACTCTAAGAGTGGAAGAAGGTCAAAAGAGGGATATTGTGTCCCAAATCTAAAAAATGGAAGTACACTTGGAACATGGAAAGTATTAATACATAGCGGATCTGATGGACCTAGATTCCAAGTGGCGTTCTTCCCTTGGAAAGCCATGAAACAAAATTATCGTGTAATCCTACATCTTGGTAAATTTCCATTTTTGTAAATTTTGTAATATTATTTAAAGGGAGGGTATTTCCCAAGTGGAGGGGGGGAACTAAGGAGACTAAGCCTAGGATCTATACAGGAGAATAGATTACCAAGAACATAACAGGAAAGCTTGTGATTTTGCACTTTGTATTTTTTTACGAGTGAATAAAATTACACTGTCATTTTATGCTATGTTCTATGGTTATTCATCAAATCTCTTTCATGAATTTTAGTATTTCTTCCATCTATCTGGCATACTAATGATTGGTTGTTGATCTACTGATGTGTTGGTTCACGTGTTGATTTTTCCTTACGATGTTGACACATTAAATGTGTGTTGAATGAATGTTTTTATTTGATTCACATGCTCTATTTCACAGTTGATGATTAGGCATCAACCCTTGATATTGATTTGTTAATTAGTATTACCTCTTGGACATGTTGTACATCTATAAAACATTTGGATAAAGTTTTGCAATTTTATTTGTTTAGATTTATTTGAAATTGGTGAAAGATATTGATCTTTATTTACATCTATGTACGTTGAGTAATTAGTTTATTCTTCCCTATTATATCTTACAACTTCCCTATTCTAAAATATGTTATACACCCTATTTAAGTTTTCTTGAACAGTTAGCCTAGGAATCAGTTACTTTATATCTTTCTCACTTGTCCTAAGAGAAGATATTATTGATCTGAAAAACCTTTGTGCTAGTGGAGGCCTTGTATCCATAGTATTTAGTCTTCCCAAACATATTGGGGATAGAATCGTATTTGCATGGGATTGAATCGAAGCCTTTCTGGTTGGGCTATTTCTTTCTGTTGATTTCCTTGTAGATTTTCCAGTAGCTTACAATCTCGGGTCATCAAAAAATGGTGCTAGAAGGAGGGCCATTGTGAAACATGTCATGACAAAACACTACTAAACCTCCTCATCCCAGATCACTTATCATTACTAGGAGCTGCATCCAAGCTTCTACGTTTGCAACTCATCTTGCAGAAGGTCAGTCACCAATCCCTACCACCCCTGTTTCAGAAAGATGCAATGCAAGACTTGAAACCATTTTTACACCACCCACTGGTGGAATCCTCACTTTTGAACAATGGAGAAAAAACAATAACAATCTACCACAAGGGTGGAACCAGGAAATGAGGCAGTTCGTAGTCTCATAAATGTTTTGTCTTCTTCTCTTTTAAATCTTACCTCTTATGTTGTTACTAAATAGGGAGAGGCTCCTGAAGCCCAAGATAGTCCATTGTTAGAAATTGCAAACTAGTCCCTAGAATATCCACAACTTAACAACCATCCAGGTGGAGTACCACCACCCACACCACCTCATTCATCTCCATCTTCATCAAAAGAATCCTCAGATAGTGAAACCTCCTCAGAATATTGAGATCCACCAGAGAGACCAATGGATGATGATAACAATAGACCTTGGCTTGACCTATATGCAGTCCTTATCCTTGTACAATTACATAAATTTCCTAAAAACCCCGAGAAGTGGTTTCTGAGGTTTAACCCAGATGATAGGATACATGCAGAAGATCATGTCAAGAACTACATGTTAGGATATTTAGACACTTAGGAGTTAGTTAAGATCAGCTTGTATAATATATCCGTTAGGTAAAAGTGTGTTTTCTTAGTATGCATTAGTATGCATTTCTAAATATTCTAATCCGATGGTCATGATATGTTCTAGACATAGAGTGATCCGATGGTTCAACTTATCTTAGATCATACCTACCTTTGATCCATGGCTTAACACCCGATTGGTCTATGATCTCTATTTAAAGAGGATAGAGGGTCCTTGGCTAGTTGATCGATTGTGAGAAGCTCATATGTAACTTTCTTTCTTTTGCATCATAAATTGCTCTAAGTAGCTATTTCGCTGGGGCCATGGACTGTTTCCCTCTTGAGGGTTTTAACCACATGACAAACATCGGTGTGTTGATCTGTGATCTATTTGTGTGAAGTGGTTGCTCAAGGTGTTTGGTCTTTTGGGAGTACCCTATGTACCCAAACATGGTATCAGAGCGTTTATGAAGAGTCGCTTTCGGTTTTGATCAAGATCTAGAACCGGTGTTGCCGAAACTTTGAAAGGGTTTCTGGTTCTAGATTTTTTGTGCATTTGTGGCCTATGGGAGCTGTTCCATTGCATTTGGAGTGTCATTTCCATTGGGAAATAGTTTTCATTTCATCAAAAATTGTTTCTGTTTGTTCTAGAAACACCCATTTTGGCAAATATGAAGGTATAATGTTACAGTGATGGATTTGTTTTTTTTAAATCTCTCATATTTTATCAGTTTTATTATTAGATCTTTACAGGCTTAGTCTTGGAATGTTGCCTTCCCTAGCTACATATGCTCTTTGTCGTGCACCTTGCAAGATCACGACGAATCAGAAACAGTAGGGGAAAGGCTTTTTTCTTGTCTTCTCGGCTACGTATGCTCTTTGTCATGCACCTTGTGTGATCATGGCAAATAAAAAACAACGAGAAAACTTGAAAATGTAGACTTTTCAGGTAAGCTAACCAAGATCTAACCCCATTATGTGGAAAAATTTTTTTTTGTTTTTTGTTTTTTTTGTGATTTGCAGAGAAAAAAAAAGGTAAGCACAGAGAACGAGAGAGAAGAGTAAAAAAAAAAAAAATTCCCTTCCTCTTTCCATTCTTTTACGTACCTTTTAAACTTAGCTCACTTGGTCCAAATTTGTTTTATTCCTTAATAGGTCTTGAGTTCAAGTCTTATTAAACTACTTTTTAGTGTATGCAATTTCTATTTTCAAGTTACTTTATTTAAAAGTGCATCTCACATAAATAAAATAAAATAAAAAATGAGCCACTTAAGTCTTTTAATTTATTTCCGCACTATTTAAAAGTAACATTATTGTAAAAGTGAACATCACTTATTCTACAAAAGTGATTATCAAAGGTTGATCTTGGGAAGAGGGGGATTCTCTTTTTTAGTTTGTCAAGTTAATATCTGCCATGTCACTATTGTGGACAACTTCAACATTTTCTTTGATCAATAATAACTTGATCATCCAGAATCAGTTTTTAATGCCATTTTTTTAAACCGCATATTTTTTCGAGCTCTTTGCATCCATATAGTTATTTTCTGTTGTTTCATCCATTATTTTATAGTGTCGATTCCCCTTGTGATATTATACTTACAAGTTCTAACTATTTCTCATGGAAATCTCGTACGGAGGATGTTATGCGAAGTAGGGGACTTTTGAGGATAACCTCGGGAAAAGAAACAGAACCCACTGATGATGACAATAAAATTAAATGGGAAAATAGATATGATGAAGTCGTGGATTGATTGGTATGTCAATCTCTACTGATTTTCAATTCCACATATCTAGAATTGATGAACCTGATATAGCTTGGGAAAAGTTGGAATCTGTGTTTGGTAAATACAATGAAATTCGGGATCATCAACTTGAGAATGAGTTGATTTCCTTGAATCCAAATTATTTTTCATGCATTCAAGACTATTTATCTAAGTATAAAACTTTTATACTCTTATGTGCAGAATGCAAGATTAAGAAATAAGACAAACAATGTATTTACCATATTCTTTCCAAACTTAGACCTGCATATTACGTTTTTGTATCTACATTCTACTCCATGAAAGAATCCTTGACTGCAGCTAGCTATCAAGAGCCTAGTATTGAATATTTTTTTGATTCCTTAATTAGAGAGCAAGATAAGCTCATTCATCTTGGAATAATTAACAATGCAGATACATCTGGGGAAACCTTATTGTCCCAATAGAAAGAAAAGTCCAAGCCTCCTAAGAAGTAGAATTTTTGCAATAATAAGCCAAACAACAAGGGTCTCAAACCCTCTCAGTCAGCTCCTTGTTTAAAAAATGACAAAGGATCCAAGCCAAAAGGAAAGAAGACTAAGCATCATTGCAATTTTTCTGGGAAAGATAATCATGATGAATCTAAGTGTTTCAAGAAGATGGTAGCCTTGGAATCAGCAATGAAGAAGCACCACATCAACCTAGATTCGTCTTCAGAATATAACTCTCATGGACATGCACTTTGTGCTTTTGGTTACTCTTATACTGCATCTTCTTCTTCTACTTCAAATGAATGGCTCATTAATTCTGGAGCATCTTATCATATGGCTAAGGATCAAGCCATCTTTTCTACTATGCATGAATGTAACACCAAACAAATATTTGTTGGTGATGATATATCTCTAAGTGTTGTAGGATCTGGAACAGTTCTAGTAGAAAATGGTCATTTCAGTGATGTACTATGTGTTCCAAAAATTTCCTACAATTTGTTATCAGTCTATCAAATTACTCATTCGAGTGAAGGTAAAACTGTGATGTTTACACCTCACCAAGTTGTAATCAAGGATTTTAAAAATCCTCAAAATGTCCTTGCTACTGGAAATGTTGATGATATTACCAGGTTGTACAAATTTAACAAATTTGGGTCATCACCTTTTTTTTCAGTTTTTGTTGCTCATAGTGATAACTTGAGCAAACTTTGGCATGAGAGATTTGATCACTTAAATTATCGCTCATTGAAACAACTATGTAAAGACAATATGGTGACTAGTCTTCCAATGGTATCTTGCAAGGATGGTGTTTGTTCCGGTTGTGTACTCAAAAAACATAATAGGGATAGTTTTGACAAACGTGCCTCTTGGCACGCCTCGGTTCCCTTGGAGCTTGTGCATAGTGACTTGTGTGGTCCTCTTCCATCTGCTTCCTTTTCTGGTTTCAAATATTTCTTAACTTTCATTGATGACTACTCTAGACACACTTGGGTTTACTTCCTAAAACTTAAGAGTGAATTATTTAACATGTTCTTGGCCTACAAGGCCCTTGTTGAAAAACAATCTAGTCATCAAATTATTAAGTTAAGATCTGACAATGGAGGAGAATATGTTAACAACAAGTTCACTAATTTTTGCACTGAACAAGGAATCCAACAACAACACATTATTCCATATACACCAAAACAAAATGGTGTAGCTGAATGGAAGAACCACACTTTAAAAGAAATGGCTAATTGTATGATCCATTCTAAGGGACTAAGTCTTCAATATTGGGATGAGGCCCTAAATTGTGCAAATTGCATAGTTAATCGCACACCCACTAAATTTTTACAAGGTATAACACTGGAAGAAGCATGGAGTAAAATTAAACTAGATGTAAGTCACTTTTGTGTGTTTGGTTGTGTAGTATGGGCTCACATTCCAGATGAAAAATGGAAAGCATTGCAGCCTAAAAGTGAAAAGTGCATATTTGTTGGATATTCAGAAGATGTAAAAGGTTATATACTTCTCTAGCCACATTCTCATGATATAGTCATTAGAATAGATGTTAAATTTGATGAAACTCTCTTGGCCTGCGAGCCTAAATTGGCGGGTGTGCCATCTTTGGCCTGCGAGCCTGATTCAGCGATTGTGCCTTCTTCTTCTTCTTCTTCCAACTTCCTTGACAGGTTTCCAACTCTAGTTTCTGATGATGACAATGAGGATGAAAATCCACCTCTACCTACTCATGTTCCTCCAATTGTACCAGCACCAATGCTTCCTCGATGGGTCCGTTCAACATGTGAAGTAGCTGGTTATCTTGCCGATGATCCTAGAGATCAACGTCGAACAAGTTCTCAGTTTCAGCGAGCCTCTTCTCTTTTGGCCGAAGTTTCTGAGAATTATGATCCAAAAACGTTTGTCGAAGATTCAAGAAATCTAGATTGGGATGCAGCTATGGATGAAGAATATCGTTCCTTAATGGAGAACAATACTTGGGATCTTGTTCCTCTTCCAAAAGGAAGAAAACTTGTCAGATGTAAATGGGTCTACATAACTAAGTATGCATTAGATGGAAGTTTTGAAAGAATTAAGGCAAGGTTAGTTGTTAAATGTTTTTCCCAAGTTGAAGCGATTGACTACAATGAAACCTTTGCTCCTGTCGCAAAAATGAATTCCATCCACCTTGTTCTTTCCCTTGCAGCCTTATATAACTGGGAATTCCATCAAATGGATGTTAATTCTACCTTTTTACATGGTGATTTACAAGAGGAAATTTACATGGAACAACCTCTTGGATATGTTCAGGATAACTCTAGCCTTGTCTGTCTCCTTAATAAATCCTTATATGGCCTTAAGCAAGCTCCTAGAGCTTGGTATGCCAAAAATGGATAGATTTCTCCTTGACACTGGTTTTTTTAGATGCTATTCTAACCCCAATGTATATACCAAGAAAGTAGGAAACCATCTCATCATACTTGTTCTTTATGTTGATGATATTATCCTCATTGGTAGTGACCCTAAGCTTATAACCCATGTGAGATCCAGTCTTAAGAAAATTTTTGAAATGTTAGACTTAGGACATTTGCATTATTTTGTTGGTCTCCAAGTATTGAAAACCAAAGAAGGAATCTTTCTTTCCCAGTCTAAGTATGCTTGTGACCTTCTTCGTTGCTTCCACATGGAATATTGTAAACCAACCCCTTCTCCCTTCCAGTCTGGGGTTAAACTTTCTACCACGTGTACTTCCACTGAAGTAGATGCCACCTTGTATCATTAGCTTATTGGTAGTCTTTTATACTTGACTCATTCCCATCCTGACCTTTCCTTTTCCATTGGTCATGTTTCCCGTTATATGCAAACTCCTCATGAAAGTCTCCGAAAAGCAGCAAAAATAATACTTTGATATATTCGAGGTACAATTTAGTTTGGGATTCACTACAGTACAGGGGGGGAACCCTTGTTGGTTAGTTTTACTGATTCATATTGGGTCGATGATCCTAATAATAAAAATTATACTGTAGGTTATGTTTTCAGTCTGGGATCTGGAATTGTCACTTGGGCTTGTAAGAAACAAAAATCTTTTTCTCTTTCTTCAGCAGAAGCAGAATATCAAGCAGCAGTTAATGCTAGTCAGGAAGCTTATGGCTTCGACAGATCCTTTCAGAGTTTGGATTCGAGTAGCAGCAGCCTACTCCAATTTGGTGCAACAATCAAAGTGCCATCAAGCTTTCCAAAGATCCAATTCTACATTAGCATAGCAAACACATTGGGCTACACATGCACTTCATCAGAAATCTTGTTCATGATAGTGTTATTGAAGTTCTCTATTTCCCTATAGATGATCAAGTTGTATACATCTTCACCAAGTCTCTTACAGAAGCGAAGTTTTCTAAACTTTGGTCTATGTTAGGAGTTCAGGAATGTGTCCTTAAGGGGGGAAAAGGCTCTAATGCCTCCTTCTTTCTCCTATTAGTGTCACTTTTGTAAATCCTTCAATCTTCTCTAAAGTTGTTCTTAAGGGGGGATGTTAGGATATTTAGACACTTAGGAGTTAGTTAAGATTAACTTGTGTAATATATTCGTTAGGTAAAAGTGTGTTTCTTTAGTATGAATTAGTATGCATTTATAAATATTCTAATCCGACGGTCACGATATGTTCTAGACATAGAGTGATCTGACAGTTCAACTTCTCTTAGATCATACCTACCATTTATCCATGGCTTAACACCCGATTGGTCTATGATCTCTATTTAAAGAGCATAGAGGGTCATTGGCTAGTTGATCAATTATGAGAAGCTCATATGTAACTTTCTTTATTTTTCATAATAAATTGCTCCAAGTAGCTATTTGGCTGGGGATGTGGACTGTTTCCCTCTGGAGGGTTTTAACCACATGACAAACATTGGTGTGTTGATCTGTGATCTATTTGTGTGAAGCAGTTGCTCAAGGTGTTCGGTCTTTTGGGAGTAACCTGTGTACCCGAACACTACATGTAATCCATTAGATTTAGGAATGTGATACATGAGAATGTGGTATGTAGATTGTTTGCTTACTCTTTTCAAGGACAAGCTTCCAATTTATACTTTCCTTTGGAAGCTTATTTTATTAATTCTCGGAAATAGTTTGAGGCATTATTTCTCCATAAGTTAGGAGATGATATTACCCCAGAGGACCTTGTCATAGAGTTATATTCCCTTAGGATAAAACCAAAAGAAGGATTCAAATATTTCAATCAAAGGTTCTCCTATTTGAAGAACTGGATCCTTGTCATGGTTCTTCCCTTCAAACAACTCTTGGTAACCTATTACATTAAGGGTTTAGCTACGAAAATTTCCATGTAGGTTAAGTGTGCTCGTAATACTAGTATGCAAGCGGTCTTTGCGGAATCTTTCATGGTAGAGAAATATATGTTTGGTATCAATGATAATCCTGATCAAGATCTGGACCAACCTTCTACATCCAAGACAAGGAAGGAGAGTGTTCCTAAACTCACAACTCTAAACTGTATAAATAATAGATCAATGCTATGTGCAATGATGCTAAAAAGAAGCACAGGAAATAGATCTTACTACTAAGAATTCTCACAAGCACACATAGGAAAAATAGAGAGAAGAAAAGAGACTGAATCACATGAATGAAGAGATGAATATTTGTGTGTATCCTTCCATTGAATAATTATGAATAATAGTGTACATAAATAGTACATCCCTCATAGGAAAGTCGAATTGTATGGAAACAACTCATAAAGCTCAAAAAGGCTGACTTACCAAAATATAGCAAACCCCCATAGGTGGATAAAGCACTTGCTAAATCTATCAAGGACCTCACGAGTTGGAAAAAGAATGAGTGAGTTGTCAAGGAGATGGAAATAACATTCTAATCCTAGAAAATGGAGAAAAACTAATGGAGGATGGGTTGAAAACAAAAGATCCCAGTTTCCTAGTTGACTAGCTTTTATCTTATCCATAGAAAAGCAGGAAAAAGCAAAAAAAGCAAAAAAAGCAGAATCTGCTGTAAAGTCCTGTATACTAATTCTGGATCAACCCAGAATCAGAAATAAATCATTCCTAGGATATAGATGGCATGTATTGACTTTAAGGTGCAAGTGGATGCCAACTAATTAAGCTAGTGGGTGAATAAATAATCAAATAATGATTAATTATTTTATCCTAAGTTGTGAGTGGGTTTAATATATTCCAACACCCCCCTATAATTCTGAATTTGTGATGGTATGAAAAAAAATATAGATGCATATGGATGCATATAGGGCCCAGCAACAAGGCTATGGTCACCCTTTAACAATTATTATGTCCAGAAAAGTGAGGAAAGAGGCAAAACCACATGGGGAAAATCCTCCCTCAAGATAGGACAAGGCACAAAATTTGAAATATGTCTTCAACATATCTTCATCTTCACTTTAATTAGCTAACTGAATTGCTTCTGAATGAAGGGCTCGCTGAAGAAATCATGAACTCCATGATCATGCACTGGAGTGTAGAACCTGCAAGAAGGAAGCGGAGAGACTCCCTGTATCTCATCAAATGATGAAGTAGGAGCATTATCTGAATGTTTCTTTCTGCTGTCAAACTCTGATCTGCAAACATTATCTGAAATGGAAAAGAGATCTGTGCATACTCCTTCCCAAAGAGTACAAAAAATAAGGCAATTTATTTCACACCCAGTTCCCTGAATAGCTGCAAAATTGTGATGTGAATCACATGTCAATCTTCCAATATGATGTAGCACCTGTATATATCTGATATGAGGCTGGTAAAACTATGATATATCATAAATATTAACATATGGAACAGCAAGGAAAAAGGCTTCAATGGCTCCATGAGAATATAGGGCTAGACTAGGAAAATTATGAGCAAATGGGGAAAACTGATAGGTATAAAAATCTGAATGATGGATGGGCATAAGATCTGAACCATAAGTGTTTAGAACAGATCCAAAAATGTTTAATATCATTCCATATATGACTAAGTTCATGGATAACCAGCCAATGAAAGATAGGAAAGACTTCAAACCATGTAAGATAAATATCACTACATAAGAGACCAATGAGGAATCAACTAGTGATCTTGGG